>RCUC01160875.1:0-52201 GCA_003697995.1 Taxidea taxus jeffersonii
GAATAAGAACTTAATTCTAAACAGTGTTTTGGTGTTTATAAAAGTATTTGCCAAAGAAACAATTACCTCCATTTTACAGATGCCAAAATTATAGCTCAGGGGTCTGCAAGGTTAACCAAACCCACTAAAAATAAGAATGCAGCTATGCAATGATTTTCAGTTATTATTAGATATAATGTTGCTTAAAATTTGGGCTTTTAAAAGATGAAGCAGCAATTTTAGGGTTAAAGCTTTCTCTTTTTTTTTTTGTCTTTAAATAACAATTCTTTTTTATAATGGAACCTGGGTTGGGGAATATGGAGAATGGAAAGGAACTGCATAATAAGCCTATTTGTAAGCTTACTGCTGATTAAACTTTAGCATTCATTTTGATCTTTTCCATACATTAAAACTGCAACTATAGATTACCAGTGATTTCATACTCACCGAACCCATTTCCTGGCCAAGGGCCGCATTGACCACTCCTTTGAGGATATACTCCTGGCAACATAGAATAACACTAATTAATTCCCAAAGAATGTGTAGCTATGAAATCTTTTTCAAATTAATTTCAACTTACTGCTTCATATATATTATCAAAAGTTACCCAGAGTCACTTTTCTCTGTTCCATCCCTGGCTTGAATGAAAGAATTAGGAGAATTTCATTTGGTTTTCAGGAAAGTGTCCATATAACAGAATTCACCATATTTGTAAATTCACCATATTGGTAAATTTGTAAAGTCTTAAGCAGAAAAACTCAGGGGAAACCTCGAGAAGTTAAGTTTTATTTCAACTCAATGGAAAAAATTAACAATAGAACATTTATGTAATAATTTTTACCACTTTATTAGCCACTGCCATTCTTGGTGACCACATCATATATATTATTTTCCCTTTCTAATCATATAATAACTTTTATTTGCTAATAATCCTTTTCCTAAAAAAAAGTATCTTCTGATCTCCGTTTGTAAGGTATTATCTCTTTTGGAGCCCTGGAGTCTCACTTTTATTACTTTCAGACTTGGCTCTATTCTTTAATAGATACCTTTCTTAGCAGCTTTATAAATTTTTTATGTAGGTACTATTTTTATTTAAGAGGTTTCATAAAAAGAGGAGTACAAAAGATGCTGAAACTTTTAATACACTTGAGAAATATATCTGTTTAGATTTCATGGGGTCTGGAAAATTTTCAGTCTTTCATTCAGTAAGTGCAATGTCTGTTACAAGTTTAGTGTACACAATGTTGGAAATACAAACAGACACAGGCCCTGACTGCAAAGAGCTAACAATCTAGTACGGGAGAAAGAGAAATTGCAATTATAGTAGTGAGATAAGCTTTTATATCTTGTTGGTTCCATCAGCATTTTAGATTTCAGTTTTTTCAAACTTCAACCCTTCAGAGGAAATGACCGCATGTAAGGGAGTTTAAAAACATGAAAAAATCCAAAATGTTCATTCTCATATCAAAAGTCTCACGGGACATTCCTAAATCAGTATATATGGTCTTTCCTGAGATTCTACAAGTCAGAATCTTCTCTAACATGCCTTCCTGATACCTTTTTTTTTTCCTTCCTGATACCTTTATGAAATTCTCCTTTCAACAGAAGTTGGTTAGCAAAATGGTAACACATTTTCAATTACCTGAGGAGTAGTAGGTTCCAGATCCTTAATTAAGTTATAAGCTTCTTGTACATCATCTGAAATGCAAGAAATAAGTAGCTATGTTAGTCTGTATTCCAGCATACCCTTCTGAACCAATCCCAAAAAGGTTAAGATCCTTCAGCATTCAAACATTCATGGGAAGTATGATTTGTTGTATCTGTCCTGAACTCTCTATCAAGCTCAATGTGGAGTAATTATCCTAAAGATAACCAAATACCTTAGGAAACCTGTAAGTCAAGAAGCACCTAAAAAAAGTTCAAGCTAAGAATATGGACTGAGTATTATATAGCAATGGTGTTGTAGTTATTTAAGTAAAACAACCGATTTTTTTAAAAGACAATATATATTAAGAATGTAGAAGTAAAATGACATGAAGTCTGCGATTTGCTTTAAGACGTTTTAGCAGTAAAAAGGGACAGGGAGGGCGCCTGGGTGGCTCAGTGGGTTAAGCCTCTGCCTTCGGCTCAGGTCATGATCTCAGGGTCCTGGGATCAAGTCTCGCATCGGGCTCTCTGCTCTGCAGGGAGCTGCTTCCTCCTCTCTCTCTCTCTCTCTGCCTGCCTGTCTGCCTGCTTGTGATCTCTGTCTGTCAAATAAATAAATAAAATCTTTAAAAAAAAAGGGGGGGGACAGGGAGAATGGGTGAAAGAATGGCAATATTTTGAAGACTGCTGAATCTGGAATGAATAATTTGGGTGTTCATTTTGGATGTTCATATTATTTTGCTTAGTTTGAAAAATTTTATAATAACTAATTTCTAAAATATATATTTAACTCTTGTCCAAATGCCTATTTCTTTGTGCTTACATATCAAATAGAACTGTTTGCAAGTTCATGTTCTTATTTTAATATACACTTACATTTTCCTTGATGAGGAATATGTTGTCTGGTTGGTTTCTACCATGTACCTAAAAAGGCCCACACTGTTAGTCCAGGGCCCACAACACAGTGCCACCACCAATGCATGGTAGCTACTATCCTGTACTCAACACTGTTAGATCCAAGACTGCTTAGGCGCATGTCCAACAATTTTAATCTTACTTAGGGGGAGTAAATATCCAGTCTCTTTGAATCATAGTATTTCTCATAAGAAGCCACAAGTACAAAGAAACAGAAAGGCAGACAATTAGAGCAAACACCATTAAAGAAAAAAAAAATAACTGAAGAAAATGTAGATGTGCATTATAAATAGAAAAAGAAACACAAGGAAGGGGAAGGAAAAACAGTAGAAAAACTGAAATAGAATGGGTACAGAACAAAGGGCAGAAAAAGAAGAGGAAGAAAGAAAAACAATGAGGGAGAAGGTTGGAAGCAAAAGAGGAAAGAGAGGATAAAGAAAAAAGGCACAACAAATAAGTAGCAATAAATTTGTTCTCTCCTATGAACCTGTTGCAAATATATTTTTGGAAGTATTATGGATTTCAAAAGTTAAGCAAGTAGTTCAGTTAGAGATTAAATGCTCTAAAATACCTCATTATAAGCAAGACCAAGACAAATTTTTCTTACCTTGACGAAGGTAGTAAATCACTAAGTTTAACCGAGCTTCGGGAATGACATCAACCAGGGGAGGCAAAACCTGCAAAGCCCCTTCACCTCCTCGGAAAACAACCTAAAGATAGAGAAAGTCAGTTATTATGGCAATAAGTATAAATATATTTATTGGTGGAAATATTTAATTAAGGAGTTGCCACTTATAACTGGGTACTCAGTTATTCTTTATATATATATATTTAAAGATTTATTTATTTATTTATTTGACAGAGATCACAAGCAGGCAGAGAGGCAGGCAGAGGCAGAGAGAGAAGCAGGCCCCCCGATGAGCAGAGAGCCCGATGTGGGGCTTGATCCCAGGTTAAGCAGAGGCTTAACCCACTGAGCCACCCAGGCGCCCCTTTTTCAATATATTTTTGAAGCTCTCAGTATACACACCACCTTGACCCCATTGAAAGTAGGCTATTATCTAAATTATAGTAAGTGTAAGAAACAGAATAAAGGCATAAGCCTACTGTATACGTTTCCTTTTCTCTTCAAAGAACTGCAGAAAACTCTTCAAGTACCTAAAGATTAATAAAACATTTTTCTAGACAGATATTTTGTATCAAAAGCTCTGAGAATGAGGTGCCTGGGTGGCTCAGTCAAACATCTAATTCTTCTTTTTTTAAAATGGCTTTAATCTGAGAGAGAGAGCGAGCGAGCGTGCACGTGCATGCACAAGCAGGGTGAGAGGCAGAGGAAGAAGAGGCAGAAGCAGACTCCCTGCTGAGCAGAGAGCCTGATTCCAGCACCCTGAGATCATGACTCGAGCCAAAGGCAGAGGCTTAACCAACTGAACCACCCAGCTCCCCAAGCATCCAACTCTTGATTTTGCCTCAGGTCATTTCAGGGTTGTAGGATCATGCCCCACGTCGGGCTCCACCTGGCATGGAGTCTGCGTGGGATTCTCTCTCTCCCTCTGGCACTCCCTGCTCTCTACCATTTGTCTAAAGACAAATGAACAAACTCTATGAAGGAATTTTTATAACCTTTCTGAGCCTGTTTCCTCATCTCTAAATGGCATTAATAATGCCTACCTATCAGGACTATTTATGAGGGTTGAATGAGTTAAAGTGGGCTAAATGTGTGGCACACAGTAGGTGATATTTAATTAACACAGTAAACACTCATTTGCAGCTACTGTATGCATGGGGTAAGCGCCAGGGTTACAGCAGGAATGAATCACTCCCATCACTACATAGGCTACACTCAAGTGGGGAGACAGCCTCAAACAGCAAACACATTAAGTATTACCTCATATGACAGTAAATGCTAAAGAGAAAAGGTAAAACAAAATACCATTCAGGAAAGCAGGTTCGTGTGCTCTTGTATACCCAGAGCCTAGGACAGTGTCTGGCACGTAGCAAGTTGTTTCACAAATAAATATACAGAAATCAAGGCCATCAGATATGAACTACCTCATCTCTCCTTTCTAACTAAAAAATATCTACTTGGTCAGCTTTCTTGATTCTTCTTTGTCTGAGATGTTCCCTTCTTTTGCTATGGTTAATTTTTTTTTTGTCTTCTTGATCTCAAGACTTTAAAAAAATTAATTCCAGTATAAATTAATATACAGTGTTATATTAATTTCAGATGTACAATATAATAATTCAACAATCCTATCCATTACTCAGTGCTCATCATGATGGGTGTAATCTTCATCCCCATAACCTTTTTGCCCCATTCCCCATCCACCTCCTTTCTGCTAATCACCAGCTTGTTCTCTATAGTTTAGAGTTTGTTTTTTGGTTTGTCTTTTTTCTTTGCTTCCTAAATTCCATGTATGAGTGAAATCATATGGTATTTGTCTTTGTCTAACTGACTTATTTCACTTGGCATTATACTCTCTAGATCCATTCATGCTGTCCCAAATGGCAAGATTTCATTCATTTTTATGGGTGAATAGTATTCCATGGTAGCCATTGGAATCCATTGTATCTATTCTTCTTTATCTGTTCATCTTTTGATGGACACTGGGTTGATTCCATATTTGGCTATTGTAAATAATGCTGCAAATAACATAAGGGTGAATGTATTTTTTGCATTAGTGTTTTCAAGTTCTTTAGGTAATTACCCAGTAGTAGAATTACTGTATCACATGGTAATTCAATTTTTCATTTTCTGAGGAA
Organism: Taxidea taxus jeffersonii; assembly: GCA_003697995.1. Lineage (NCBI taxonomy): Eukaryota > Metazoa > Chordata > Mammalia > Carnivora > Mustelidae > Taxidea > Taxidea taxus. The sequence continues at coordinate 5,305 of RCUC01160875.1, forward strand.
CTTCCTTACTGCTTCCCAGAATGGCTGCACCAGTTTACGTTCCCACTAATCGTACACAAGGGTTCCTTTTTCTCCACATTCTTGCCAACACTTGTTGTTTGTGTTTTTGATTTTAGCCATTCTGACAGGTGTGAGGTATACTTCATTGTGGTTTTGATTTGCATTTCCCTGATGATCAGTGATGTAGAGCATTTTTACATGTGTCTGTTGGCTATCTGTATGTCTGTCTTCTTTGGAGAATGTTCATGTCTTCTGCTCATTTTTAAATTAGATTATTTGGGTTTTTTGGTGTTGAGTTATAGAAGTTCTTTTCTTCCTTTTTTTTTTCTTTTTTTCTCCACACCCAGTGTGGAGTGCAGGGCAGGGATTGAACTACAACTCTGAGATCCAGACCTGAACTGAGATCAATAGCCAGACACCTAACCAGCTGAGCTACCCAGGCACCCTGAGTTGCTTAAGTTCTTTATACATTTTGGATACTAACCACTTATCTAATGTGTCATTTGCAAATATCTTCTCCCACTCAATATGTTGTCTTTTTGTTTTGTTGATTGTTTCATTGGCTACCCAGAAGTTTTTAATTTCGATGTAGTCCCAATATTATTTTTGCTTTTGTTGTGCTTGACTCAGAAGACTTATCTAGAAAAATGTTTCATGGCTGATGTCAGAAAGATTACTGCCTGCGCTCTCTTCTAGGATGTTTATGGTTCAGGTCTCACATTTAGGTTCTTAATCCATTTGGTGTTTATTTTTGTGTATGTTGTAAGAAAGTGGTCCAGTTTCATTCTTTTGCATGCAGCTGTGTAGTCTGCCCAGCACAATTTGTTGAAGAGACTTTTCCCCCATTGCATATTCTTGCTTCCTAATTGACCATATAATTGTGTGTTTATTTCTGGGTTTTCTATTCTGTTCTGTTGATTTATGTGTCTGTTCTTATGCCAGTACCAAAGTGTTTTGATTACTATAGCTCTGAAGTATACCTTGAAATCTGGGATTGTGCTATCTCCAGTTTTGTTCTTTTTTCTTTTTCTTTTTTTTTTTTTTTTAAGATTTTATTTATTTATTTGTCAGAGAGAGAGCGAGCGAGCGAGCACAGGCAGACAGAGAGGCAGGCAGAGGCAGAGGGAGAAGCAGGATCCCCGCAGAGCAAGGAGCCCGATGTGGGACTCAGTCCCAGGAGGCTGGGATCATGACTTGAGCCGAAGGCAGCTGCTTAACCAACTGAGCCACCCAGGCGTCCCGTCTTTCTTTTTTTCTTTTTCAAAATTGCTTTGGCTATCTGGGGTCTCTTATAGTTCCATACAAATTTAGGAATGTTTGCTCTAGTTCTGTGAAGAATGCTATTCGTATTTTTATAGGGAATGCATTACATCTGTAGATTGCTTTGGGTAGTACAGACGTTTTGACAATGTTTGTTCTCCCAATCCATGGATCTCATAACTTTTAACTCGATCTGGATCTTGTTCCTCTATTAATTATTCTATCTTCATTAGTCCTGGTCCTACTTCTCAGCTTTAAACATACACAAGGGTTTTTGCTTTCTTGAAAAATCTTCCTCTTGGTGCCCTTATTCCCCCTGGATAGTGCCCTATTTTTCTCCTTCCTTTTAATGCCACACTTCAAAACTGTGTGGCTTACTGCTTCAACCTTATTATTCTCTCACTGCTTAACTCCTATTCCCAGCACACTAGTGAACTTACTCTCTTTCTTCCATGGTTAGTTGTCAGGACTGTAGCTCTCATTTCTCTTATGAAATTCCTAAATCTACTCTCTAGTCTCAATCTCTTCTCCAAGCTTGATTTCCAGACTACTATCTCTAACACATCATTCTCCACAAAAATTTAAGTTGATAAACTAGATGAGAAGTGAAAAGAGGCAGAAGCTCATAACAGAAACTATCCAGAAAAAATTATATCTGTGATGGAGGCCTGAATTAGAGAAGGAATGGAATAAATACAAGACTGCCAAGAAAGAATCAACAGGATTAAGTGACCAAGCACAAATCACAGGTAAAGGGGAGGAGAGAGCCTAAAGCAGAACTGGTGCTAAAAAAAAGGAATAGAGAAATCAGAAGGAGCAGGTGTAGCTATTATTGATGCCATTCTCAGATGAGGGATCTGAAACTCAGCAATATCATGGAATTTTCCCAGTGTCCCCAGGTGTCCGAGTTGAGAGAAGGGGCTCTGTATCCACAACATTGCATGATCAATTAAACTGAACCCGAATATGGACACTTTTTAAAAAAATTAATGGTCATCACAGTCCAGCCTTCAACCTGACCACCTCTTTACTTCTCCACTAAGACTTTGCTTTTCACTATGCTGCAGTGCACACTTTCTGTTCTAGTAAGCTTAGCCTGCTCCTGACTTTTCATATATGTCATTTTTGTTCTAATTCCATATCCTTGCCTTCAATGAACCCTCTAAATCTCAGCCATCCTTCAAAGATGAACCCGAGATGGACTTTCACCAGAAAAATCCTTCCCATTTATGGAAACCCACAAGAATACATGTTTCTTGGTCTTCGCCAACAAAATGAACACTTGGGCCCTACACTGCCTTGCACTTCTTTCTAAACGTTATGCATGTGTTATTGCCCTCCCAGTAAGGGTTTCCTTGAGGTAAGAACCCGATACCTGAAACTTATTTTTCTTTCCTCCATAGCAAGAGTTCACTTGGAGTAGAGAAGTATTTCTTGCAATATCTCCCTTCATTCCCCCTTCTAACTGCTGTGATATACCAAAATAGGCTAAGACTCAATTCAGTCAAGACAGGAAACTGCTATTCACCAGATTGTGCCTGATGAGTTCTTTAGCAAACTCAAAGGAAGAAGAAGCGTTGTCCATCAAGCTTTTGAGTTCTGCCTGAAATTAAAAAAGGAAAGGCTTAGGAAAGTGACAAGTGTATAGTTCTTATACCACATATCTGCACAATGCTTTAGAGTTTACACAGAATTTAACATGCCATTTCATTCATATTTCATTTGTTCCTCAGGACTCCAAGAGTCAGTGTGATGGTTAACCTCATTTTACAGATGAGAACATTGAGGCTTATGAACAATAAATGACTTGAAACTTACACTAAGCAGCAAGTTTGAAACAGGTGAGCTCATGTCTGAAGACTCCTACTTAATCTTTTCTTGCAGAGTCAAAGGCGATTAAGGAGCTAAACTTTTAAAAACTGGGGTTGATTCGTCAATCTGACCATTCCACCTATATCCCAAATTCTCTTAGTACCTCCTTTCAGCTGCACTGTTATATAGCACAACTAAAATACCTTCTATTATTTATTAGACCTATCAGATATCTTCTGTATTCTCTCACCCCATTCACTCCCTATAGAATAAATGGTCAGCCATTTCCAGCATCTTTACTAATACCCTAGATTCACCTATCCTCCCTCAGCTTTTTGTTATTCCTACCTTGCCAATCTATAATTTTGAGTTATCTTCCTTTCTTCCTTTTTCTACTTCCATCAGTTAGGTAGCTAAGCTTCTCAGGATAAAATAATTTAACTCTTGATTGTTCTCACTAACCACTACAAACGTGTTCTATTTGATCTCATATGGAATTGAGCATCTACCTCAGCAAACTTTTTATTAATCCCTTCTCTTGTCCACAGCAGCAATTCCAAAGTGTTTGGTAATACCAGTCTAGATCAGCAGTTTGCAAGCTTTTTGATCTCAGGATATCTTTTATAATCTTAAAAATTGTTAAGGATCCCAAAGAGCTTCTGTTTATGTGGGTTATAGCCCACATAAGTAGCTCATAGTACAATATATATTGTATTAGAAATTAAAAAAGAAATTTTAAAGTATTCAATTAATCAAACATAATAGGAAGCCCACTACACATTAACATAAATATTTTTCATTTAAGAAAACTGCATTTATGGAACAAAAACTTAGTGAGAAGAGTAGTACTGTTTTATATTTTTGCAAATCTCTTTAATGTCTGGCTTAAAAGAGGACAGCTAGATTGGCATGTCTGTATCTGCATTTGATGTATTTTGAAATATGCTGTCTCTGGAAAGCTTCACTGCACACTTGAGCAAAGGAAAGTGAAAAGGCAAAATCTTTTAGTATCATAAGGACAATTCTCATTTAAGGCAGGGCCAGCTGGAACTAGGGCTGGCCAAGTGAGATGCCTAGAACACACATGAAAAGATGTTCAACATCATTAGTCATCAGAGAAATGCAAATCAAAACCATAATGAGATTCCACTGCACATCCAACGGGATGGCCACAATAAAAATGTCAGATAATAACTGCTGGCAAGGATGTAGAGAAATCGAAACTCTTACACACTGCTGGTGGGAATGGAAACTGGTGTAGCTACTCTGTAAAACAGCCTGGCAGTTCCTCAATTAAATATAGAACTCTATATAACCCACCGATTCCACTCCTAGGCATATGACCAAGAGAAATGGAAACACGTCCAACACATGCCCAAGAACATGTACACAAACGCTTATAACAGCATTATTCATAATAGGCCAAAAGTGAAAAAGACCCAAATGTCCATCAGCTAATGAATGGAAAAATAAAATGTACTGTGTCCACATAATAGAATATTATTTGGTCATAAAAACGAATGAAGTACAATACAGGCTACAACATGATGAAATTTATAAACATGCTAAGTAAAAGAAGACAGTCATAAAAGTTCACACATTGTATATTACTTTTATATGAAATATCCAGAATGGGCAAATCTAGAGTCAGAAAGCAGATATGCAATTGTTTGGGATGGGGGAATGGGGGGCCAGGGGTTGATGGAGTTCTTAAGGAGCATGGGGTTTCTTTTTGAGGTAATGCAAATGCTCTAAAACTGAGCTGGTGATTGCATATATCTGTGAAAAGAATGAGAGATTTGTGTGTGCACTGTGCCAGGTACCAGGACATACATGTCAAAAGACACAGTTTCAATGCTCCATGAGCTTGTCTAGATGAAAGATAATTAGGCAACTATCAAATAGTATGCATGCTCTTTTATGTATGTATATATACCTATATATATCTATAAAAATACCTATATCTATCTATCTATCTATCTATTCATCTATCTATTTATATATAATCACATATAAGAGGAAGGAAGAAAGTAGCCCTAAATTTGCAGTCAAGTCTGTGGACTTTAGGGTCAGATAGACAAGGGTTTGAGATCTGAATTTGTCACTTGTTAGTTGTAAAGCTTTGGCCAAGTTATTTAAATTACCTTAAGAATTTAGTGAATCATGACACATTATGTCAGGCTTACTATAGAAGGGCAGAATGCTACTGGTGTTTGTGGAGAGAATGAGCCATAGAATATTGGATGTATTATACAAATTACTAGAGGAATGCCTGATTTTTAAGTGGCTTAATAAAATTATGGGCAAACACAAATTACATTCTATTGCTAACACCCTCCCCCCCCAAAAAAAGTTTGTCAGGGTACATTTGACATTGTCATCAACTGCTGGAACACATTATAAAATTAATATGTAACCTGCACATACACCATTTCAAATGAAAAAGCATGTCTTTTGGGTGACAGGAAATACAGTTTGGTGCCCTGACCTGCATCATGCTAGACCTCCAGAATATTGGTTAACCATGCTACCCATAGCAGACTATGGAAAGAATACATGCGGACAAAATGTAAACATTTAATAGACTGGAAAAAATTTGGAAAAACTCCCAAGATTAACTCAAGATAGAAAGGCAAGAATATATTTCTTTTATTTGTTCTTACCAAAGGCCATAAACTCTACCAGTTTACCATTAAATTGCTGATGCTGGAAACTAGCCAATTAGGCAGACCCGGGGGACTTTGTAGTTGAAATGAGTACACCCAAGAATGTATTGTACATAACATATAAATGGGCTGCTTCATTGCATCCTAAGCAATTGAAGTCTGGGCGTTTGTATTGCCACAACAGACTACTTTTATCAACATAAGCCACAAAAAGTGAATCTGGGCCTATGCTAAGGGCACACGCTTTCCATTCCACCCCTCTCCCACAATTACTAAAGACTGTTTCACTCAGGAGCTGAGTGTGCTGTCAGCTAAAATATGGCAATAATGCCCCTTGCTATGACATTTACATAATGAATTTTGCTTTGATAGAGTTAGTTTGCTGGTTTCAGTTCCTTTCCCTCCTCCCCCAGTGGCATGATACCAGCTGGAATTGTTTTTTGGGCAAGGGTGGGATTTTAAAATTTTGACACATGCACAAATCTTGCATTGAATTTTGGTGGCTTCTGACATCAACTAAAATAATGGTTGAGGAAGTAATTTCCATGGCCCCCCTCACACTGTTAATCTAAAAATAGCCTGCATAGGGGTGCCTGGTTGGCTCAGTTGGTGGTGTGTGTGACTCTTGATCTTGGGGTTATAAGATTGAGTCCCATGTTGGGTGTAGAGAGTACTCAAAAAAATAAAATCTTTAAAAAAATCACCTGTTTATTACATAAATAAATAAATAACTATAAATAGGTATAGTATAGAATATGTCCTCTTTTTTTTTCCTGTCTCTGTATATGTGTGTGTATGTATGTGTGTGTGTATAGTGTTCAATAAAAGGGGGTCCGATGTATGGCCTTATAGGTACTCTCAGTTTCCTATATAAAGAGAGCTGTAGCAGAATTTATCCACAGAATTGCCAGAGAAACTAAATAATAGATACAAACCAATCTGCACATGCCTAGAAGTTAGCTAATTTCTAAGTATTTATAAAACGTTTACCACTATTGCCTCTTGGGATAACCCTGAAAGAGATGCTGAATTGTACCAAGCAGAACGAGGCATTCCAGGAAATGAGAATGTTATATGCAAAGCCATGGTAGTAGGAAAGCATGTTGTATGGACTAACATCAATGGCTAGATGGGAGAGGACAGGCTAGGGCAGGGAAATTACTTAAAGAACTGAAATAAAAGATGAGGAGTGCCCTCCTACACTGTTGGTGGGAATGCAAGCTGGTGCAACCACTCTGGAAAACAGCATGGAGGTTCCTCAAAAAATTGAAAATAGAGCTACCTTATGACCCAGCAATTGCACTACTGGGTATCTATCCTAAAGATACAAACATAGTGATCCAAAGGGGCACGTGTACCCGAATGTTTATAGCAGCAATGTCCACAATAGCCAAGTTATGGAAAGAACCTAGATGTCCATCAACAGATGAATGGATAAAGAAGAGGTGGTATATATATACGATGGAATACTATGCAGCCATCAAAAGAAATGAAATCTTACCATTTGCGACGACATGGATGGAACTAGAGCGTATTATGCTTAGCGAAATAAGTCAACTGGAGAAAGACAACTACCACATGATCTCCCTGATATGAGGAAGTGGAGATGCAACGGGGGTGGGAGTTAAGGTGGTAGGAAAAGTAAAAATGAAAGAAGATGGGATCGGGAGGGAGAAAAACCAAAAGAGACTCTTAATGTCATAAAACAAACTGAGGGGGGTGGGGGGAAGAGGGGTTGGGTGAGGGGGGTGGGGTTACATCATATGTTTAAATAAAGCTTAAATAAAGTAAAAAAAAAAAAAAAAAAATTTTAAAAAAAAAAAAAAAAAAAAAAAAAAAGATGAGGAGTGCCCAGACTAGAGCAGTGGTAGAGGAGAAGGGATAGGTAAGATGCAGAACTGATAGGAACTGGTAGATGTTTAGATGGGGCAGTGAAGAAAAAGACAGATGGAAATCTTAGGTTTGTGATGGGATTTACATGCTGGTGACAATGAACCACAGAGCCACAAACCTATTTTAGAGGAAAAAGAACAACTGTCCAGTTTTGACATATTTAAGTTAATGTAAAGCATCTAGGTAAAGGTAGTCTACAATACATTAGACACACAGAATTCAGAAATCAACATTTTTTTAGAATACCTAATCAATATAAATATTTATATATAGTTGGTTCTCAGAGAATCACCCTGGCAATAACAAAGGGATATTATATGAATTAGGAGTTACAAATAATAGAGTCTTATGAATAACCCAAAAAGTATAGGGTTATTCAAAGTGGAATTAGGTAAATTAAAAACACATTTCCATCACTACCTCAGCTGCTTTGCCATTGTAAAGGCGAAAATGATTACAGGCCTTAAGATTGAGTGCGATGGTGCTATCAGGAATTTGCTGAAGGTAAACTGCCAGAACTTCTTGAGACACATCATAGTAATCCAACTTGTAGTAACATAGGGCCACGTATACATTGAGGGCAAGGTATTCCCTATTAGATGAAAGAATTAAGGTTAACAGTTTAAGTCTACTTCATAGTAAGGTTGTCAAACTACAAAGACTTCTTTAATGGCCCAAACTGACAGCCAGGTGAGCGGGACATGAACTTGCCTTTTGAATAAAGAAGGCAAGGTATCATCAGTGCAATATTTTTCTTTTGTATTGTAGTATGTGGATGTTGTGATTTAAGTAGACAGAGAGATGACAACTAAAGGAGAAAGGGAAGCATTCAACTCCTACCAGTTCATGTTAAAAAGACCAAACTAATACATGCTGTAACTGGGCTAAACTGTAAATAAGCATGTACCGGACAAAGGATGGACACACAAAGCAAGCAGACTCAATGACTGGGAAGGGGAATGGGTTCGGTGCAAGTAAGCAAAAGGGGAGAAGACAGGTGGATGACATATTTTTGAGAAGTGGGAGAGATACCCAGTGGTCAGTGATAAAGCTGGAATGTTAGTTCTTTAGAATGTTTTATTTCTAATTTTGTTGGCAAGTTTCCTACAACCTAATACAATGCTGAAATGATAAATTTAGATCGTGCATTTTCAGCAAGGGCCATATCATCCCCAAAGGGGTAAAGATCCTTATGAAGAAGTGGAAAATTGTACTCATTTTAAGTATAAAGCATAGATATACGTTCAGTATATACATGGACATACAGTGTATCTGTGGTTTTAAAATTTCAGGAGAAGGTGATGGGATGTGGGGGGAAGACCAAAAAGACTCTTTGGAAGGGTGATAGTGAAATAAAAGTGGAGAAATCCTGATCTGGAGAATAAGGAGTTCTTAATCTGACCACATTATTAGCTAAACAGATTTGAACACATGATAATAATAGATCGAAAGAACACCAGGTCCTCAGCCAAATCAGTTACAAAAAAAGCTAACAAAATGAGATTTGGAGTAGACATGAAAGGACACAGACCTGTTATCTAGCAGTATTCGCTTATAAATATCAATAGCTTCTTGGTAGTGAGATCGCATATAGTGGATTGAGGCCAAACTGAGCTGATCTTCTGTGATATCCTGAAGATTCTGATGAAAGTTCATCAACTTCTTCTCATCATTAAACTAAAATTGTCAGAGGGAAAAAGACACGTAAAGATTCAGGACAGAGTACAGTTAATCACCACCTATGGTCCAGAGATTTTAACTCTTTCTCTTTCAGCCATTTGGTCTCTCGGTTCCCCCTACTTCCCTTCAGTTCCTTGTCTTCTCTCCTGTCTCTCCTTCAGAGTAAGAATGAAAACAGCCTCTGGAGGCAAAGCCTTTGAGTCACAGCTAATATTAATTACTTGAGGGACACCTGGGTGGCTCAGTTGGTTGGGCGGCTGCCTTCGGCTTAGGTCATGATCCCAGCATCCTGGGATCGAGTCCCACACTGGGTTCCTTGCTTAGCAGGGAGCCTGCTTCTCCCTCTGCCTCTGCCTGCCACTCTCTCTGCCTGTGCTCGCTCTCTCTGTCAAATAAATAAATAAAATCTTTTAAAAAAATTAATTACTTGACCCCTCCTCCTCCTTCCTTTCTATTTTTCCCCTATGTCTTTTTATCATTCTTATATGCTGTTTATAAGAGACACATTTTAAAATATAAAGACACAGTAAGGTAGAAAGTTTAAAAGTATATAAAGAGAGGGGCACCAGGGTATCTCATCTTAAGTATATAAGGAGATATAATAGATAAACACTAAACAAAAGAGAGTGGTGTAGGTACACAAACATGACGAAGCAGACTTTATGTGAAGAGAAATTTTTAGAGATAGAGACATTGCACAATGATGTTTCATTCCACTGATGGACAGAACAATTCTAAATTTGTATGTACGTAATGATAGAGTCTGAAAAACATGTAATGCAAAAACTGAAAGAGCTAAACAGAGACGGATAATTACACTATGAAACTTTTAAATGTACTAAGAATAATTGTTTTCATATACTGCCTATGGATGATTTGATAAAGTTTCCATAAAATAATTTAGAAATATCAATTAAAGGGCACCTGGGTGGCTCAGTGGGTTAAAGCCTCTGCCTTCAGCTCAGGTCATGATCTCAGGGTCCTGGGATCGAGCCCCACATCAGGCTCTCTGGTCAGCAGGGAGCCTGCTTCCTTCCTCCTCTCTCTCTGTCTGCCTCTCTGCCTACTTGTGATCTCTCTCTGTCAAATAAATAAATAAAATCTTTAAAAAAAAAAGAAATATCAATTAAAAGCTTTATTTTTTAAAAAATATTTTACTTTAGAGTGAGAGGGAATCTGCGCATGTGTGTATATATATATATATATGTCTATGTAGACATATATATGTATGTTTTATATATATGGAATATAACTCAGCCATGAAAAAGAATGAAATCTTGCCATTTGGGACAAAAGGATGGATCTAGACAGTATAATGCCAAGTGAAATAAATCAGTTAGAGAAAGTCAAATACCATATGATTTCACTCATATGTGGAATTATTTTTCAAAATCTTTTTTTTTTAAGATTTTATTTATTTATTTGAGAGAAAGAGAGAGCATGAGAGGAGAGAGGTCAGAGGGAGAAGCAGACTCCCTGCGGAGCAGGGAGCCTGATGTGGGGCTCAATCCCGAGACTCCAGGATCATGACCTGAGCCGAAGGCAGTCACTTAACCAACTGAGCCACCCAGGCGCCCCTCAAAATCTTTTTTTTAAGATTTTATTTATGTATTTATTTATTTATTAAACTTTATTTTATTTTTAAAGATTTTATTTATTTATTTGACAGACAGAGATCACAAGTAGGCAGAGAGGCAGGTAGAGAGAGAGAGGAGGAAGCAGGCTGTCCGCAGAGCAGAGAGCCCAATGTGGGGCTCGATCCCAGGACCCCGGGATCATGACCTGAGCTGAAGGCAGAGGCTTTAACCCATTGAGCCACCCACGCGCCCCTAAGATTTTATTTATTTAACAGAGACACAGAGAGGTCACAAGTAGGCAGAGAGACAGGCAGAGAGAAAGGAGGAAGCAGGCTCCCTGCTGAGCAGAGAACCCAATGCAGGCCTTGATTCCAGGACCCTGGGATTATGACCTGAGCCGAAAGCAGAGGCTTAACCCACTGGGCCACCCAGGCGCCCACTAATATGTGGAATTTAAGAAACAAAACAAAAGAGAAGAGAGAGACAGGCAAACCAAGAAACAGACTCTTAATGATGGTACCAGAGGGGAGGTAGGTAGGGGGATGGATTGAATAGGTGATAGGGATTAGTAAGTATTAAAAAATTAAAAATAGGGGGCGCCTGGGTGGATCAGTGGGTTAAAGCCTCTGTCTTCGGCTCAGGTCATGATCCTAGGGTCCTGGGATAGAGCCCCACATCGGGCTCTCTGCTCGGCAGGGAGCCTGCTCTCTCCTCTCTCTCTCTCTCTCTCTGCCTGCCTCTCTGCCTACTTGTGATCTCTGTCAAATAAATAAATAAAATCTTTTTAAAAAATTAAAAATAAACATTAGACATATACATACATATGTACAATCTGAAAGTCAAATAACTAGGAAACATTAAATTATGATACACATATACAATGAAATGTTATAAATACCATTTTAAAAAGTCACAGTCTTGGGGCACCTGAGTGGCTCAGTGGGTTAAGCCTCTGCCTTCAGCTCAGGTCATGATCTCAGGGTCCTGGGATTGAGACCCGCATTGGGCTCTCTGCTTGGCAGGGAGCCTGCTTCCCCCTCCCCCTCTGCCTGCCTCTCTGCCTGCTTGTGATTTCTCTCTCTATCAAAAAAATAAAATCTAAAAAAAGTCACAGTCTTAAAGACTATTTAGTGACTCAGGGATATGCTCATTGTATAAAGGTAAGTTTAAAAAAAAAAAGGCAGAATACAAAAACATATATTTGGCATGAGGCTCATTCTTCAAAACAAAAAAATGAACAAAATATAAATATGTGTACAAAAATAATTATCTTTATTTATTTGAGAGAGAGAGAGAGAGCACAAGCAGGGGGAGAGGCAGAAGGAGAAGACTCCCTGCTGAACAGAGAACTCGATATGGGGGTTGATCCCAGGACCCTGGGATCACGCCCTGAGCTGAAGGCAGATGTTTAACCAATGGAGCTACCCAAGCACCCCTTAAAAATAATTATCTTAAATGGAGATATAAGATAACAAAAGGCTGATTATTTTTTATTTATTTTTAAAATTTATTATTTATTTTTGTCTTCATTATTATTTCCTTTATTATTTATTTTTTTAATTTAAATTTTAGGTAGTTAACATACAGTGCAATATTGGTTTCTGAAGTAGAATTCAGTGATTCATCACTTACTTACAACACCCAGTGCTCATCGTAACAAGTTCCCCCTTTAATGTCCATCACCCATCTAGCCCATCCCCCACCCACATCCCTCCATCAACCCTGTTTGTTCACTATCGTTAAGAGTTTCTTAGGGCTTATTTCCCTCTCTCCTTTTTTCCCCTCTTCCCCCTTCCCATATGTTCATCTGTTTTCTTTCTTAAATTCCACATATGAGTGAAATCATATGGTATTTGTCTTTCTCTATTTCACTTAGCATAATACACTCTAGCTCCATCCATGTCATTGCAAATGGCAAGATTTCATTCTTTTTTATGGCTGAGTTATAGCCCATTGTATATATATACACCACATGTTCTTTATCCATTCATCAGTCGATGGAAATTTGGGCTCCCTCCATAGTTTGGCTACTCTTGATAATGCTGCTATAAACACTGGGGTGCACATATTCCTTTGAATCTATATTTTGGTGTCCTTTGGGTAAATATCTAGTGGTGCAATTGCTGGATCATAGGGTAGTTCTATTTGTATTTTTTTTAAAGATTTTATTTATTTATCTGACTGACAGAGATCATAAGTAGGCAGAGAGGCAGGCAGAGAGGGGGGTGGGAAGCAGGCTCCCTGCTGAGCAGGGAGCCCAATGCGGGGCTCAATCCCAGGACCCTGGGATCATGACCTGAGCCAAAGGCAGAGGCCTTAACCCACTGAGCCACCCAGGCGCCCCTCTATTTGTATTTTTAAAAATATTTTATTTATTTATCTGAGAGGGAGAGAGAGAGATGAGCGGGGGGAGGAGCAGTGAGAGGGGGAAAAGCAGACTCTCCGCTGAGAGAGGAGCCTGACTCTGGGCTCTATCCTGGACCTTGAGATCAAGACCTGAGCCAAAGTCAGATGCCTAAGCAACCGAGCCACCCAGGTGCCCCTGGGCAGTTTAATTTGTAACATTTTGAGGAACCAGCATGCCATTTTCCAGAGTGGTTGCACCAGTTTGCATTTCCACCAACAGTACAAAAGAATTCCCCTTTTTCTGCATCCTCACCAACCCCTGTTGTTTCTTATGTTGTTAATTTTAGCCATCCTGACATGTGAGTTGGTATCTCATCATGGTTTTGATTTATATTTCCTTGATGATGAGTGATGCTGAGCATCTATTCATGTGTCTGTTAGCCATTTGGGTATCTTTTCTGGAAAAGTATCTATTCATGTCTTCTGCCCATTTCTCAATTAGGTTATTTGTTTTTTGGGTATGGAGTTTGATTAAGCTTTTTGTATATTTTGCAAATATTTTCTCCCATACTGTAGCTGCCTTTTAGTTTTGTTGATTGTTTTCTTTGCTGTGGAGAACTTTTTTATCTTGATGAGTCCCAATAGTTTACTTTGGCTTTTGTTTTCCTTGCCTCAGGAGAGGAATCTAGCAAGAAATTGCTATAACTGAGGTAAAAAAGGTTGCTGCCTATATTCTCCTCAAGGATCATGATGGTTTCCTGTCTCACATTAAGGTCTTTCACCCATTTTTAATTTATTTTTGTGTATGGTGTAAGAAAGTGGTCCAGTTTCATTCTTCCACATGATGCTGTCCAGTTTTTCAAACACCATTTGGAGAATGACTTTTTTCCACTGGATATTCTGTCTTTCCTGCTTTGTCAAATATTAGTTGACCATACAGTTATGGGTCCATCTCTGGGTTCTCTATTCTGTTCCATTGATCTATGCATCTGTTTTTGTGCCAGTACCATACTGTCTTCATCACCACAGCTTTGTAATAAAGCTTGAAATCTGGAATCATGATGCCTTCAAGTTTTGTTTTTCTTTTTCAGAATTGGTTTGGCTATTCTGGGTCTTTTGTGGTTCCACACAAATTTTAGGATTATTTGTTCTAGCTCTGTGAAAAATGCTGGTGGTATTTTGATGGGGATTGCATCAAATGTGTAGATGGCTTTGGGTAGTACAGACACTTTAACAATGTTTGTTCTTCCAATCCATGAGCATGGAATGCTTTTCCATTTCTTTGTGGTGTACTCTTCAATTTCTTTCATAAGTGCTCTATAGTTTTCAGAGTACAGATGTTTTATTTCTTTAGACAGATTTATTTCTAGGTATCTTACTGTTTTTGACACAATTGCAAATGGGACTGATTCCTTAATTTCTTTGGTGTATAGAAATTTCAACAGATTTTTGCACATTGATTATATATCCTACAATTTTGCTGAACTCATGTATCAGTTCTAGCAATTGTTTGGCAGAGTCTTTCAGGTTTTTCTTTTTTTTTTTTTTTTTAATGTAGAGTATCATGTCATCTGCAAATAGTGAAAGTTTCACTTCTCCCTTGCCAATTTGGATGTCTTTTATTTCTTTTTGTTGTCTGACTGCTGAGGCTAAGACTTCCGTACCATGTTAATTAGTAATGGTAAGAGTGGACATTCTTGTCTTGTTCCTGACCATAGGGGATATCCCACTGAGGATAGTATTAGCTGTGGGTCTTTTGTATATGGCCTTTATGATGTTGAGGTATGTTCTATCTATTCCCTCTTTGTTGAGGCTTTTTTCTAATCAGGAAAGGATGCTATATTTTGTCAAATGCTTTTTCTGCATGTACTGACAGGATCATATAGTTTTTATCCTTTTATTAATATAGTGTATCACATTGATTGATTTACAAATATTGAACCACCCTTGATGCCCAGGAACAAATCCCACTCGATGGTGGTGAGTAATTCTTTTAATGTACTATTGAATTCAGTTTGCTAGTATTTTATTGAAATTTTTGCATCTATGTTCATTAGGGATATTGGCCTATAATTTTCCTTTTTAGTGGGTGTAGATTTTATTTTCTCTTTCAACTTTTGCTTACTTATATTTTGTTTAATAGAATTAATGTGTAACTTCTATAATATGGAACATTATTTTTAAAAAACCATTTTATGATGTTGACCAAAATTACTGCTATGAGCCAGGGTGCCTGCTTGGTTCAGAAGGTAGAGAATGTGACTGTTGATCTTGAGGTCATGAGTTCAAGCCCCATTTTGAGTATAGAGGTTACTATAAAAAAAAGAAAAGAAAATTTGGGGTGCCTTGCTGGCTCAGTTGGAAGAGACTGTGACTCTTGATCTTAGGGTTATGAGTTTGAGTCCCATGTTGGGTATAAAGATTTACTTAAATGAATAAACAAAAACTTAAAAAAGGGGGTACCTGAGTGGCTCAGTCAGTTAAGCATCTGACTCTTGATTTCAGCTCAGGTCATGATCTCAGGGTTGTGAGATCGAGCCTTGCATCAGGCTCCACACCGGATATGGAGCCTGCTTGAGATGCTATCTCTCACTCCCCTACCCTACTCTAGTGTGCTCTCTCTCTCTTAAAAACAAAACAAAACTTACTGCTATAAGGCAATTCTGAAAAGTGTGTGTTTCTGGGAGTTAAGATAAGGTGTCTTAGAGTCTGCTTCCAAAAGACAATAGGATAGTTGAAACAAACTAATCTTAAATGACTACTACTTAAAAAGAACTAAAATCTAACATCTCTTATTAGTAAAGAACACTTAAGAAAAGAAAATCCTATAAAATCAATACCTATATTCTACTTGTTCTAGAAATGCCATTAATAAGCATTCATTATCTTTCACCATTGTTTTTAATAAAAAGTAAGAAAAAGTATTTTAAAACAAAAAATGTGATATGAGAACATAAATACCTTATGAGCCAAGTGGAAAAGGAGGCGATTTTGAAGTCGGCTTTTTGGAGCTGTAAAAAAGACGTTCAAGCTGCTTATTAATTGTCTATGGCACTTAGTCCTTTGCAAGAATAACACAAGACTCAGATAATCTTCCCAAATCCTTATCTATGTGACCCTGATATGTCCCTACTATAATACATATTACTTTTGTCTGGTCTCTACCTGCAGAAGCAGCAACAGCATCAGGAGCCAGAAAAAAAAAGTTCTCCTCTTCCCCAGCACTTGTTCTACTAGCTTCTATCATGGTGACCCACAGCACAGGACGCCACACACACAGTTCTGGTAGCGGCCTACCACCACGCTGCTCAGACATTGACCGAACACTGGAAATAAAGTTATGTTTATCTCAGTTCATGTAGAAATCCATGTCATTCAGCTGTTCTTCCAAGTATTCTTTGTCAATTCCTTCTGAAATCTCCTTTTCTACAGTTATACAGCCATATTTCCTTAAATACTAGCTCTACCTCTACTCCACAGATCTTCAAGCATGATCATCGCCCACACTCAAACACTCAACCACATGAAAAGGTTAACACTTTCCAAGTTCCAAATCCCCTCTGCACTGCTGAAGAATTTTCCTAATTCTGGATGCCTAACCCTACATTTTTTTTTTTTTTACAGAAAAATCTCATACTTCAAAGCATAAAAAAGAAAAAAATTATATGGCAAGATAGATAGCTACCCTGATCACTTTCTATGTGTCTAACACTATTCTAGGCACAGACACAGTCTGGAAACATAAGAAAAATAAGTAACTTACAGGCCTATATAACTAGATCAAGAAAAACTATATCAGAACAAAGGACACAGTTTGGGTACAAATCAAGAAAGGGTCCAAGTTCCATGTGATCCCTGAATTTGAACTGGAACAGTTCCTAAATATGTATGAATCTGTTAATTCTCTAAGAATTCTATCCTGGAATATATTTCTTCCCTAACAAATTTCCTAACAAACATTCCCTGCCCAGTTTCTCTACATTTCTTTGAATTTAATTTGATTCATACTCTCATTATTCTTAATCCTTCCTCCCTTGTTCTTCTTTGCCCTGTTCTTATTTGCAAGCTGATGTCCAGTTTTCCTCAGACAGCTCAGAATGTATAGTAAAGCAAACACCAACTAGTCTGGATTTTTCAAGCAGAAATTACTTGGGTTTCTCATTCAGAAGCAGGGCAAACAGCTATAAAATCCACATCCCTAGGGCTTAGACAGCTACCTCCAACTCCTACAACAACATGAATATCCTACACCATGAGGGGGCCTAAGAAAGAGAACTTGCTCTTTTGCTTCTTTCATTCTGCTTATCTGCTGTAGCTTCTGGGAAGGTGGGATGGGGATAGGAAGCAGCACAGAGATTAACGCTCTTTAAACATAAAATTGCTCAGATTCAATGTTCTTTGAAGATTAAATCTATTTCTTAGTTTTATTTTTTTTAAATTTTATTTTAAAGTAATTTCTACACCCAACATGGGGCTTGAACTTACAACCCCAAGATCAAGAGTCTCTACCGAGTGAGCCAGCCAGGTGCCCCTATTTTTTGGTTTTCTAATTGTACTTGGTTTTTCCTGAATAAAAAAAAGGAATTAAATATGTTTTAAAATCTCCAAAAAAAAAATATCTCCAAAATAACTCACACCATTAGTGACAAATACTGGATCTTAAAGGGGCCATTTTACCTTTAAATCCAGCGGCTTCAGCTTGTTTATACATTCCAAGAAAAAAGTAGGTACAGGCTAGGTTCACCCAGACTTCAGGATTGCAATTTTCCTCTTTTGTTGCATTTTCATATTCCTGAAATATATATTAAGCAGGGATCTCACTTCAGCAGTAAAGCAATCAATGACCCATTCCTCTATAATGGAATAGAATTTCTTACTGAGTTGGGCAACTTCACATTAGGGAATCCTATATGCTCCACTATTCTGTACCTTCAAGGTTAAATACTGAAGTTACAACTCAATCCTACCCATGGTGGGTGGGGGAGTGGGGCTGTTGTCCACAAAACCTTTTTTTTTTTTTTAATATTTACTTATTTATTTGAGAAAGAGAGCGAGAGAGCGAGAGAAAGCGCGATGCACACCCAGAGGGAGGGGCAAAAGGAGAAGAGAATCAAGCAGACTTCAAGCTGAGTGCAGAGCTGGACACTGCGCTTGATCTCACAACCCTGAGATCATGACCTGAAACAGAGTCCGACCCTTAACTGACTGTGCCACCCGGGCACCTGTTTTCCACGTTAAACTTGTTCTCACCACCCCCTTTTAACACTGATATGGGCTAATAAACTGCAGAAATGAAAAGTAACTGAAATATTTTATTTTTGCTAACTTAAAAAGATAAACGAGGGGCACCTGAGTGGCTCAGTCAGTTAAACCTCCAATTTTTGGTTTTGGGATGGAGCCCCACATCTGGCTTTGAGCTCAGTATGGAGGCTGCTTTGGATTATCTCTCCTTCTCCCTCTCCACCCCCTCCCCTCAAATAAGTAAATAAAATCTTAAAAAAAAAAAAAAAGGAGGGATTCCTGGGTGGCTCAGTCATTAAGCATCTGCCTTCGGCTGGGGTCATGATCCCAGGATCCTAGGATCGAGCCCCAAACTGGGCTCCCTGCTCACAGGGAGCCTGCTTCTCCCTCTCTTCCCTGTTTGTACTCTCTCTCACTATTTCTCTCTCAGATAAATAAAATCTTTATTTTTTAAAAAATTTAAAAGATTTTATTTACTTATTTGACAAAGAGAATGAGTGTGCAGGCAGAGGAAGAGGGAGAAGCAGGCTCCCCATGGAGCCGGGAGCCATCCCAGGACGCTGGGACCATGAACTGAGCTGAAGGCAGACGCTTAAGTGACTGAGCCACCCAAGGGGCCCCATAAACAAAATCTTAAAAAAAATTTTTTTTAATTAAATAAAAAAGGAAAACAAGATACCTTATAAGAAATGCATAGGTTCAGTTACCTTAAAATCTAATAACCTTAATATCCTACAAATATCACTTCATTCTAATTGTTTTCTGGCTTTACTTATTTGGCTTTACATTTTAAAAAGACATTTTCTTCCTGCCAAGAACACCTTCTGAGATTCCCTTTGTCAACTATGTTTTCCATATACCCTTACTATTTACCAGTCTATGCCAGATAGCTTTGTTTCTTTTTCTTACTACATTTGGGCTCTCTCCTCTATATCTTTCACAAATTCTACCAGCTTCTATTCTGTCTTTTTCATATCTTCTCTTTGCCCTCACTGTTTTTGCTGTTTTTGTTCTTCGTCATACCTCCTTATTACCTGATCTTGGACACTTTCATTTTGGTTATGCATGTTCTATAAATATCCTTCAATTACAGTTGGGGGGGGGTAAGGATATGTGGAAAATGTTTAAACAATTTCATCTATGCTGTAAAGCTGTTCGACAAAAGTGGACTATAATTTTATCTAGATTCATATTCCTATAGATAGCTCATTACATAGGTGATGTTTACAACAACCAAGAAAAACAACTTTCACCAAAACTCAACTTGTACAAATATAAAGGTAACGTTTCCTATGTCTAAAATTAATCAAGCAAAATAAAAATGAACTTCTTTTGAGAAAAGCATCATGTAAATTTTATCAAAAGGGTTTATTTTTCTTCTTCTAAAAATTTTCCTAAGAAATGCTATTATTAATATTTTGAACAATCTCAGTACATATCTAAAAGCAGAGTAAACAAGATATATATATGTGTGTATATATATATATATATTTTTTGAACTTATATAGAAGATTTCTGAAGCAATACATCAAACAAGAGCCAATGGTTGCCTCTGTTAACAAAGAAATAGGATTGTAGAAGGCAAACAGATGATGTTTTACTTTTTACTTTGTTCCCTTCTGCATTGTTTGAATTTTACCAGGAGCATGTATCATTATAATACAAAGCTTAATAACTTTTTCAAAATCCTTGTGTTGCAATATTTTTTTTAAACTAACCTCCAAAGCTCTCTTGTAGTCACCCAAGTGAAAAGCACAGTATCCAATCCACAGATTAGTATCCTCTTCTTGTTCCCCAACGTGACGTTTGAACTTCAGGTTAAAATTTCAGAAAGAAAGAAAGTGTGAGAGGGGGTGGGAAAAAAGAAAGAAAGAAAGAAAGAGAGAGGGGGGAAGAGAGGGAGGGCAGAAGGGAGGGAGGGAGGAAACGAAGAAAGAAAGAAGGAAGGAAGGAAGGAAGGAAGGGAGGAAGGAAGGAAGGGAGGAAGGAAGGGAGGAAGGAAGGAAAAAAGAGAGAAGGATGGAGGGAGACAGGGAGCGAGGAAGGGAGGGAGGGAAAGAAAGACAGACTTTGAATAAATCATCTATTTAAAAAACTGCTATGTTGGGGCACCTGGTTGGCTCAGTCAGTGGAGTGTGTGACTCTTGATCTTGGAGTTGCGAGTCTGCATCCCACACTGGGTGTAGAGATTACTTAAAAATAAAATCTTTTAAAAAATTAAAAACAAACAAACAACACTGCTATGTTAATCTACCAATAAACAAATCAGCAAGGAAATTGCAAGTAATAGAAGTAAGACAATATTGTTTAATTAAGCCTATACCTAGGGAACTCAGCACAATTACTTCCCCCCAAACTTTTTTTTAAGTAGACTCCACACGCAGTATGGAGCCCAACTTGAACTCATGGGGCTTGAACTCATGACCCTGCAATCAAGACCGGGGCTGAGATCAAGTCCGATGCTTAACTGACTGAGCCATCCAGGTGCCCCAGCACAATTTCCTTCTAATCATCACAGAAACGTTAATTTTTTTTCGAATGCTTCAACAACTAACAGAATATACATTCCACTTATTCCAGGAAGCATCATCAAATGCTGGAAGAATGCTTGCTGCAGAGCAACTGAAAAAGGCTATACTGAAACAATGTGTGTAACTGTACGATGGTCTCAATTCTTTCCAACATTTGGAATGAAATGAATTTTAATGTTTGCTTTATACATTACTCAAGAAAACTATAGCACAGACAGATTATTTCTTGGACATTCAAAGATGAAAAATCTAGTTCACTTAATATTTCCAGTTGAAAGAAACATATATTTTCAAATATTTCCCCTTTGTTTTTCTGTATTGGCGGACATCTTATTCCAGAAAGTATTTAAGAGTTATCCCCATAACAATTCTGGGGGCTATTAAGAAACACGAGATTTATGCAAAGTTTCTAATGCCAAACACCTGAAGGTTAGAGAGATTAAGCAATGAACTCAAGACCACCACAGCCAGGGAGGGCAGTAGCAGGGAACCCCCACAGTCCACTGACTCCATCACCTGTGTTCTTGCCCTCCATGCTCTACTGCCTTCCAACGCACACATCAAACCTGTCCCAGTAGCACACGCGTACATTTATTCATAGGTACGACCTTTCACTGAGAATAAGCCATTAAATCATTCTGCTACTCTTAAAAAGGCTTACCAGGGCCTATAAGAATTAAGGATATTGAGAAGATGGGCCTCATTTATGTCCATTGTGAAAAAATATCCCAGCCAACAGAAGTCCTGCTTTGGAGGAAAGCAATGAGGCCTTGAAGGAGGAGTTTGAACTCCCATGATAAGGTGAGAGTTTTCCATTCTACAGGCTGATACACAAAAAATTGGTTAAAAAAAAAAAAAAAAGTAGGGGAGGGTGCCTGGGTGGCTCAGTTGTTAAGCATCTGCCTTCAGCTTAGGTCATGAGCCCAGGGGCCTGGGATTGAGCCCCACATTGGGCTCCCTGCTTGGTGGGAAGCCTGCTTCTCCCTCTCCCACTCCCCTGGTTGTGTTTCCTCTCTTGCTGTGTCTATCTCTGTCAAATAAATATATAAAATCTTTTAAAAAATTAAATAGGGAGCAAACACATATTTATAGATCATTTCTAAAGAACACTGGTGCCTTGACTGTTACAAGATGAAGACAACCATTAATACTTCCTGGTCTAGGATAAGAACTTACTCCTGTAGTTAACACCATAACATTACAAGTCTTCCTTTCACAAAAGGCTGTGGATCTGAAGACAGTGCCTTAAGTCTGAAGAAATTCTTATTTGAAGTCTCCCTGAGTTTGCTTCAGGAATTGCCTGGAACCACAGGAAAGCTCATGAGACTCCCCTCCCCCAAACCACAGCAGTATCCATTACTATTCCCATGCACCATGGCACTTTAACCACCCACCTAAGAATAAGCATAGAACAGAGTCTCCCTGATAAAAGCAGTGTGGGATTACACAGTAAGGAAAATGTGGTCATCATCCTAAAGAAAAGAGAGAAGAGAAAGGGGACTGATAAAAATTAGACATATAGGGGCGCCTGGGTGGCTCAGTTGGTTGGGCGGCTGCCTTCGGCTCAGGTCATGGTCCCGGAGTCCTGGGATCGAGCCCAGCATCGGGCTCTCTGCTCCGCAGGGAGCCTGCTTCCTCCTCTCTGTCTGCCTGCCTCTGCCTACTTGTGATGTCAAATAAATAAAATCTTTTTTAAAAAGTTAGACATATAACTATCACTCAGTTCACTGATTTTCAGAGCTAGAAGGTCTTTCCAAGTCAACTTCCCCACTCTATTTACTTTTTTAAGATTTTATTTATTTATTTATTTGAGGTGGAGAGAGCGCATGCGTGTGCACATGATTTGGGAGGGGGCAAACGAGGGGAAAGAGCGAGAGGGAGAAGACTCCCCACCAAGCAGGAAGTCCAACACGGGGCTCGATCCAAGGACCCTGAGATCATGACCTGAGCCAAAGGCAGACGCTTAACCTGGTGAGCCACTCAGGCGCCCCCAACTTCCCCACTTTGAAGATGAGAAAGCTGACACTAAAAAAGTCAAACAAAGTTCTCGATAGCAGAGCTAATGAGAAAGAGAAGACTATACATGGAAGACTGAGAAATATAGAAAATGAATTAAGACAATTATCATTGATAGATTACATATAGTCGGAGTAGTGCTTCGGAGAAAGCACCACACAACCAGAAGGTGCTGTCAAAACTCTTCTTCTCTTCATTCTTTGGTGTGTCCCTTCATCCTCCTACAACGTGTGATTCCCACAAGGCAGCTTCTCAAAGCGTAGTATGCTCGGACCACCTACTTCATCAGAAGCACCTGGGCCACTTGTCAAAAATTCAGGTTCTTGAACACCCCCACAGGCCGATTTGGAAGAATCAGAATCAGAATCAGAAGGCAGGAGTCCAGGAGTATACATTTTAATAAGCACCCTAGGTGATACTGATGTGTATCAAAAGTTGAGAACTACTGCCATAGAGATCTGAAGTATTTTCTGAAGATACAGTATTCTAGACATTAAGCATGCAGCATGGTGGTATTATATAAATGATCCAGACTTTGCAACGTATAATAGGAATAAACATAAATTGGTCAGCGCTCGAGATAAACACTATGTGAACTGATGCTATTTTAAATGTCCCTCCATAGTTTTAGCTGAATTCACCATAGTGGGACTAGACGTAACCAAAAGTCCTTCAAGAAGTAAGTCTGTCTTCTTAGTTCTTCTTTAATCAGGTCTATCGTTAACACGGAATCAGCAGTCTGTGCCTCACTAGATTTACAGGAAGCCCCCGCCCAAAGGCGCCCACCTGTTCCAAGAGCACAACAACCAGCATTCACCCGAGCAATCACCCACTTTAAGAAGCAGCCTTCTTTGCACATTACCTCCAGGAGGGTAATAGCTCCAGTGAAATCTCTTTGCGAAAGTAGCTCCTCTAGTTTCGGAATCTTCCTACCTTTCTTCTTCCTTTTGTCGGTGTGCGGTAGGTCCCCGCCTACAGCAGGTTTGGCCCTTGAAAGCATCTGTGAAGGAAGCAACAAAGACAGCTGTGTGATCGAACTCCGACTGTCAGTTTTAAACTTGGAGTGACAGCTCCAGAATCTGCAAGTCAAATTTTTACCAACGAACCTCAGGGAAACCCGTTCAAACTCTCGCTACCACATATTTTACTGAAAGGGCCATCACCCTGCACTTGAGCTGAACCCAACGGCTACCACACCTCATCTTTATCACTTCATTCGAGCGGGCTAAGCGATGCTTTCGCGCAGCTTCTGTCACCTCCGCCTTTTCTTGATCTGCTTCCCACCCCCGCGCGGAGAAACGGAGAAGCAGGGGGAAGAAAGCTTCGAGGTGTTTACAGTTGCATCCCTGTCTCCCGTGAGAACAGGGGTAAGGGGTGGGGGGGGAGCATCCTCCGCTGACACTCCTAGACTTCACCCAGAAGTCTGCTGGGAATCTCTGATCTCCGGTCCTAGGTTCCACTCAAAGTTCTCCCTCACTGTTCAGAGCCACTAACCATCTTGGCGTTGGTTCGGTGAGCTCCTTCCCGGGACCGACGGACAGAAAGGGCCCAGGCGCAGCGCCTCAAGGCGGGCACACAGCTCTCTTCGTCTCCACGGCAACCCTGCGGGGTTGGGTCTGGTTCGTCAACGACAAGCGCTCTCAGGAGAACCGGTACCCGCGGCTATTTGGTTCCGCCACCTCCGTCGCTGAAGGAGTGGAAGTTCTTCTCTTTAGGAGGAGAGGAGTCGTTCTGGGTTCTGGGAGTGAAAGTTTGTTTCTCTACTTACGGGTTTACTTTAAGAAAAAACGAACTCGAACGGCATTCTTTTTCAAATACGAGTTCCCGGGGAGAGTTATTTTGAAGGACCACTTCCGGTTTGGACCGCGTTGGGCTCCATAGCAACACCGGGCGCTGACTGGCACGTGATCTTGGGCCACGCGTCTCCGGGAAGCGTGGAAAGAATCGCTGAACCGAGGAGTTGGCGTTTATGGGCGGGAGTTCACCAAAAATCAATTTCTTATCTACATACGTAAACATAATAAGGAAGTGTAGTAAATATATGTTGATTGGACGACTTAATTTATCTACTTTAGTCCTGAACCGAGTTCATACGGCTGCAGGAGGATGAAATCACCGCATTGTGGAATGTTAGAACTGGAAGGAATCTTAAAGAACACGCAGTCCATACTTTGTAACCCAACCGAACGAGAGTCCGTCCACCCGACGGGCAGCAAGCCAGTAACAACTGACACGGAGCTTCTGCAACAGTGAAGAAAGGCTATTTATTCTTGGGGCGCCACCCGGGAGAAGGAGGGAGTTGATGCTCAAAAGTCCCAAACTCCACAGTGGCTTACAAGCAGGGGTTTTTAAAGCGCGAGAATTCAGGGTAAGGGTCTCAGGGCCTTGGGTCATGGTGGTTGATTACGGGTTAGGCCAGCTAGAATATTTCCCTTCTTGGTCATCTTATCCCTTGTGGCGTCTCCCAGTCTGTTTTCCGTGTGATTGTAGCGAGGTGGTCGTTCTGCTTCAGGGGCCTGGTCGTTCTGCTTTAGGGGCTTGGAACTGTGAAACATTCTGAGCAGATTGCATTGGTGATGTCATTTCTCGAGTACAAAGGTGAAAGTCCTACATCCTGTAACTATGGCTAAGCTGCAAATTATTGTTTTTCTTCTTGCATACATGTCACATTATGTTTGTTATCTCAGGCAGAACAGTATCCCACTGACCTTCTGGGAGGCAACTTTACATTATTTCCTGATGCAGTTTTACAGGTTTCTTTAACAGTAGCCAAGGACTACATGACTGGTCAGAGGCAGCTGGGAGCAATATGTCTAAACTGTGGGGTCTGTCAGCGCTTGCATCCCCAGTTTCACCCTGAGAATTAGCAGACTAAAGAACTAACATCTGGAGTATTCTCCCAAGTGTATAGGTAGTTGTGGCATAGTTGACTTACATCACAGACCACTCTATACAACTAGCCCTATAGAGATTTGTGTTTTCCGTAAGCTCATAAAGGCTACAGTGGTTTCCTAGATTTTTTTGCATCCTCCTCATGCTCCAGCCCTTGGCTCCTACCACTCATCACTTGGAGAATAAGTAAATGACTACATGCCATAATTCACTGATACATACACTCTGGTATAGGTCCTTATATTCAGAGATAGGAACATGCGTAGACTTAAGAAATGCACAAATTCACCAGCACTATACTTATATTTCTTTTGGTTCCAAATGTTAGAAATATGTCTATTTTTAGTTGGTTTAAAGCAAAATTATTTTTAAGCTCTTCTTTACAGAAGTCTACATATTTTTGAAATTGCTTTATTCCACTATCATTCAAATATTGAACTCATCCTTTTTAAAGCACATAATTCCCTGACTTTTAGTACAAGTGTCTCCTGCTTTTTGGATCTTGAAGTTTTGCCCCTTTGCTTTTATGGAAGAGCTGCATTAGTAGCTGCTTTTGCCAACTGAAAGAAATCTGAAGAGGGTTTTCACTTTTACAAAGAAAAGGGAAAATAGCACGCAGCATTTATTTTGCATCAAGAGAGGCAGCTCGCGCTTGAGCAGTGAAGAGTGCACTGCCAGGCTCCTTTCCTGGGAAGCACACTCAGCATCCCAGCAATAAGCCATCTGAGCTTTGAATTGTGTCTATAAGCAACTGTGCTTTATCTAGATTTATTCTGTGCATCTGTTAGCGAGGTATCAGAAAAGCCTAAGAAAGGTGATTATTTGGATCTGGCAGAACTCAAAATTTTCCCATATAAATTAATAGTAATTGCTTTTTAATCTTTTAGATTTATTTATTTTAGAGGGAGAGAAAAAGAGTACACAAGCAGGGGAAGGGGCAGAGGGAGGGAAACACAAGCAGATTTGTGTTGAGCATGGAGCTTGATTCAGGGCTCGATCCCATGACACTGAGATCATGACCTGAGCCAAAATCAAGAGTTGGTCGCTCAACTGACTGAACCACCCAGGTGCCCCAGGGACACCTTGCTTCTTTGCTTTAGGACATTTTAGCTTAGGAAAGGTTTCTTAGGAACACTCTGCTTTCAGATAGCGGTTTAGGAACACTCTGCTTTCAGATAGCGGGGGAACCTGTATTCACAGAGTTGTGTATCCATCACGAGTGTGAAATTCTGGAACACATTCATCATCTATAAAAGAAACTCCACATCCATCAGCAGTCATTCATCACCCTCCTCCTCCCTTTAGCCTCTGGCAACCGCTAATCTATTTTTTGTCTCCATGGATTTGCCTCTTCTTTACGTTTGATGTAAATGAAGTCATACAGATTTCCACATATCATATTTTGAAATATTGAAAAATTTTAGTCAGTCTAGCAAACTATTAAGTAAAGTGTTTTTATCCTATCTTGACAAATATACCATCATGAAGAAGGTCAGCTGCAATTTAGGAATCTCAGACTCCCCAGAATTTTCTATTGCTGGAGATGATAGTGTGGAGAGAGAACGCATAGTCCAGAGCTTCTCTCGCCAGGAGCTGAGGGCAGCATTGCCAATACGGTGCAAACAAACTTGTAGATATTGCTAAATCTATTGAATTGATCTCTGATTTCCAGTAGTTTGGGATTCCTCTTGAAGCCTCCAAATCCCGGCAGAGGCTGTTCGAACCGTAGCTCTAGTTATGAAGGGCAGAATATAGCACATTGAGTGTTCTTTAGAAGAAACTTATTATTCCCAACTACAGTTGAATCGAAGGTGTTACCAAACCTCTAAGATAAACACACAAAAGCTGGTTGCACGGGTAAGAGGCGGAGTCGGAACTGGCAACTTTATTGCAGTTGCAATAGAACAGCAGTTTCGGAGAGAATGTAAAAAAATAATCCACACTGTGGTGATGGTTGTATGACTATTAAATTTACTAAAAAACAATGAATTACACTTAAAACAGGTGCATTTTATGATATGTAAATTGCACCTTGCTAGATCTATGGTTTTTTTTTTTTTAAGATTTTATTTATTTATTTAACAGACAGAGATCAGAAGTAGGCAGAGAGGCAGGCAGAGAGAGAGAGGAAGAGAGAAGCAGGCTCCCGCTGAGCAGAGAGCCCGATTCGGGGCTTGATTCCAGGACCCTAGAATCATGACCTGAGCCGAAGGCAGAAGCTTTAACCCACTGAGCCACCCAGGTGCCCCGATCTATGGGTTTTTTAAAAAGATTGATTTGTTTCTTTTGGAGAGAGAGTGAGAGAGTCCTGCATTGGGCTCCACACTGGGCACGAGCCCCTTTTAAAAAAATAAATAAAAAATTAAAAGTTGGAGAGATAAATCATTAAAAATCAAATGGTAAAAAAGAACCCTCAGCATTTGTTACAGAACTGCAGAGATTCTAAATATTCATCAGCTCTACTGAGTGCTATTAATTTTGTTATTCTTCTGTTCACTGGTTTCACAAATAGTCTACCTTACCATCAAAAAGAGTATTTTAAAAATCAAATTTTAGGGGCACCTGCCTGGCTCAGTCAGTGGGGCATGTTGATTCTTGATCTCGGGGTTGTGAGTGTGAGTGTGATCTACACCCCTGTTGGGTGTAGAAATTACTTAAAAATAAAATCTTAAAAAAAAAAGAAACCCAAAGTTTATTCCACTCCCTCCACTAGGTTAGATGGGCTCATGGAGAAAGGACCTTTGTTGACTGTTCTAAGCAAGAGCAAGAGGACTCTGGGATTATGCATTTGAAAACACACTCTTTAAAGAAATAGTTTTTCAATTATTTTAAAATAACATTTTTCCTATTGCAAAAGTACTCCATACTCACCATGGAAAATTTGGAACATATTGATAATTAAAATTAAGAAAATAAATTATCTATAAACTTATAGTGAAGAAATGACACCTTTTAACATTTTGCTTTTTAAAAAGTGTTTTGGGATGCTTGGTTGGCTCAGTCAGTGGAATGTGAGACTCTTGATTTTGGGGTCATGAGTTGGAGGTAGACCCTACTTACAAAAAAAAAAAAGAAAGAAAAAGAAAAAAGTGATTTAACCAGTACTAAACAGGTTTTATAGTCGTGGCTGAACTGCTAAAAATTGGAGAACTAGATAATAGGAAATATATGGGTATGTGTCATTGACCATTCCATTTGATATAGAAAATTCCCATAATCTAAATTTTCTTTATTTTTTAAAAAGATTTTATTTATTTGAGAGGGAAGGAGAAGGAGAGAGTGTGCAGGGAGGTAGGGAAGGGGTGCAGAGGGAGAGGAGCAAGTAGACTCTGCATTGAGTGCAGAGCCCAATGTGGGGCTCCATCACATGACCTTGAAATCATGACCTGAGCCAACATCAGGACTCAGACACTTAACTGACTGAGCCACCCAGGTGCCCCCATAATCTAAATGTTAAGAGACATCTATTTGAAAACTCCCAAATTCTTCTGGGTGGCCAGATTTTTAACCGGTATGAGTTAAAGACACGGGAGTCCATATTTATTTCCACATACAAGGTAACATGCATTTATACCCACTAAAACTAAGTGCCATTTTCTCTGTGAGAGTACTGAGAAAAATAATTTTCAACCTCTGATTGCTAGTGTAATTATTTATTTGGTGGAGAGATAATTGGTAAATTAGAAAACAATATAAACATAATAAAATGTAACCAGGAAAAATACCAGGGGTTGCAATCTAGTGAACCCTGAGACAAGGGACTCCCTGTGTCAACCCGTTCCTGAGGTGTGGGATCCTGGGAAGGTCCCTTTCAGTTCATCTGCCAGTGCTGAAGGCAGCCAAAAACAAGAGTTGAAGGTAACAGGATTGTGTGCTTGATTTCTTTTCTTTTCTTTTCCTTTTTTTTTTTTTTTTGGATTGTGCACTTTTGAATCAGCAGAACCTAGATATAAACTCTACCTCCCCTGCTTCCTATCTTTGTGACCTTGAGCAAGTTACTTAACCTCTATGTGTTTTTATTCCTCTGTAAATAAAGGAAATAAAATCCACCTCACGGATTTGCTTAAGACTCACTTGAGGTCATTTATAAGCAAAAAGCAGGGGACACCGAGGTGGCTCAGTCGGTTAAGCTTCTGCCTTCCACTTAGGTCATGATCCCAGGGTCCTGGGATCGAGCCCCACATAGGGCTCCCTGCTCAGCAGGGAGCCTGTTTCTCCTCTTCCTATGCTTGCCACTCTGCCTACTTGTGCTCTCTCTCAATTTCTCTGTCAAATAAATAAGTAAAAGAAAATAGGCAAAACGCCGTAGAATTTAGTGGATAAGCGCGTAGCCTCAGGCGGCGGACTGCCTGGGTTCAGTTCTTGGCTTTGTCATTTGCTTTAGCTTTGTGACCTGGGCAGGTAACTTAACGTCTTTGGGCCTCAATTTCTCACTTGTGAAAAGAAAATGATAATACTAGTACTTACCTCCTAGGTTCATTGGTTGTGAAAGCATTTAGAATAGTGCTGGTTGGGGGCACCAGGGTGGCTCAGTTGGTTAAAGCATCTGACTCTTGATTTGGGCTCAGGTTATGATCTCAGGATTGTGGGATTGAGCCCCGCACCAGGCTCTGCTGCTCTGGGTATGCCAGCATGTAGAGCTTGCTTGGCATTCGCTCTCTGCCCCTCCTTTCCCCCACAAAAAGACTAGTGCTAGGGGCGCCTGGGTGACTCAGTGGGTTAAAGCCTCTGCCTTTGGCTCAGGTCATGGTCTCAGGGACCTGGGATCGAGCCCCGCATCGGGCTCTCTGCACAGCAGGGAGCCTCCTTCCTCCTCTCTCTGCCTGACTCTCTGCCTACTTATGATCTCTGTCTCTCAAATAAATAAATATTTTAAAAATCTTTAAAAAAAAAAGAAAAAAAAGACTAGTGCTAGGTGCACTGTTAATGCCATTATATGTGCTTCAGTCTTCATATTGTGTTTTTTTATTGAGATATAGTTTGGGTGCGATGATACTGTTTTAAAGTATACAATTTAGTGGGTTTTTTAAGTATATTCACAAAATTGTGCATCACCATTGTCTAATTTTTGAACATTTTCATCACCCCCAAAAGAAACCTGTACCCATTAGCAGTCACTCCCCATTCCCCTTTTCCCCTTAGCCCCTGACAACCATTAACCTATTTTCTGTCTTTATGGATTTGCCTATTCTAGACATTTCATATAAATGGAATCATGCAGCATGGAGTCCTTTATGTTTGGCTTCTCTCACTTAGCACTTTTTTTTTTAAAGTCCGTTTTTACCTTTTACTTTTTATTTTTAAATTAAACTCTGCACCCTACATGGGGCTTGAACTCATGACCCCAAGATCAAGAGCTGCACACTCTAGCAACTGAGAGAGCCAGGTGTCCTTTCCATGTAGCATGTTTTCAAGGCTCATCAGTATTATAACATGTAGTAGTACTTCACTCCTTCTGACGGCTGAATATTATTCCTTTGTACGGACATGCCACATTTGTTTAAGCCTTTATATTATTTCAAGCACATAACACATAGCAAAGGCTTAGAACCTGGTGGTCTTGTCACCCAGTGCCTTGGGATTCAGGGCACAGCCTCAATCATGTTCCAGCCTTGGTGGACTTGTACCCAAGGAAGAAGCCAGGCCATTAAAGGCACCCACATACAGCCTAGTGCTGGGCCTCTCTTTGCCTGCCACGCACAGTCCTGCCTTGAACTTCTGTACACGGGTCTCAGAAACCTCAGATTCCCTGTTCTCTCTCTCCAGCCACACATAACCTGGGAAGCTGCTCTAGTTCCCAGTCCCTTTCATCTCCTCTTTACTGATTCATTGTTTCAGTCCTCCTCTGGACCTGATTTCCTTAAGCAGTCCACATCACTTTGTGTTTTAGACCTCTGTTACTGGGTGGGTTTGTTTATGTTATATTAATTATCCATTACTGCATAATAACTTGCCACCAAACTGAACAGCTTTACAATCACTGTTCTTTTCTTAAAGAATGATTTATTTATGTTAGAGAGAGAGAGAGAGCACGCGCGAGTGAGCAGCGGGCGGGGCAGAGGGAGAGGGAAAGGGGCAGACTCGCCACTGAGCGCAAAGCCTGACCTGGGGCTCCATCTCACGACCCTGAGATCATGACCTGAGCCGAAACCAAGCATCAGACGCTCAATGGACTGAGCCACCCAGGCGCCCCTATAATCACTATTCTTATCGCACATGGTTTCTGCTGAGCAGCTCAGCTGGGTGGTTGTGGCTCAGAGTTTTTCCTGAGGTTGAAGTCAGACTGTCAGCTGGGACTGTAGTCACCTGATATCTTGACGGGAGCCGAAGGATCCCATCCCAAGTGGCCCACCCCCCTGCTTGGTTGTTGGTGGGAGGCCTTGTTACCTGCCACATGGACCTCTGCCAAGGGCAGCTTGATTGTCCACACAACAGCATGACTGGCTTCCCCAGATGGAGCGATGGAAGCGTGAACAAGGAGGAAGTCAATGTTTTCAATGGTGTACCCTTGGAACTCAGACCATCATTTCTGTAACATCTTGTTGATTACACAGATCAGTCTGTTTCGTGTGGGAGGGGACTACATACAGATGCAAATGCGGGAGGGTTAGGAGACTCACTGGGAGTCAGCCTACCACAGCAGGCCATTGTCACCAAATCCACTCCACCTCTGGATTACCACTGCCTATTGCCTCTGCTTTCAGACTAGCTCTCCAGTCTGACGCTGGTTTGCAGCTAGCCTAAAGGTTTGCAGCCTGAAGATCCTCAATTGAATACCACCAAAGCAAAATCTGTAAATTCTATGAATTCATCCTCATGGAGGAAAATGGTCCTTCACAAGCTCAGGTTGACCCATCCACCTGTACCTACTACAGCCCCATCCCTTCCCAGTTCAGGGAAGTCCCCTCTGCTTGCTCCATACCTTTGCCCTCCCCCGTCTGGCTGACTAATGCCTCCCTTGACTTCCAACATCTCCTAGAGAACATCTGTTTGCCATGGACTTTGGACATTCCATCTGACTCAGCCCTCTGATGTTTATGCACTTTTAATTTCTATGATTTAGCACAGCTGACTCATCGCTGCCCGGTGCATGTTTTGCTTCCCTCTCTGATTGGTGGTTCAACTACTTCATGTAGCCTGATATCACGCTAATATGCCCCAGCAACTGCAGCTTTGCACTCTCCCCAGATTTAGTTCTTTGAAATGTTCACATTTACCCAGATCTTCCAAGTAGGACAGCAGCAATAAACAAGTAAACAGATAAACAAAAAGTATCTCTCTCTGGCTACCTGAGTGATTTCCACCCCCTCCCCCCCCATCCCCCATCTCCTCCCCACTTCTCTCTTCTTTCCTGGCAATCCTCTAAAAAGAGCTATCTAGGGCTGGGTGGCTCAGTTGGTAGAGCGTCTGACTCTTGGTTTCTGCTCAGGTTCCTGGGATCAAGCCCTGTAGTGATCTCTGTGCTTAGCATGGTCTGCCATGGAGTCTCTCTCCCTCTCCCTCTGCCCTTCAACCCACTTGCACTCTAAGTAAATAAGTAAATAAATAAATCTTTAAACAACTAATAAAATGAGCTCTCTCTCTCTCTCTCTCTTTAGAGAGAGAGCATACAACGCTTGCAAACTTGCGGGGAGGAAAGTGATAGCCCACGAAGAGTGATGTTGACCTGCCTAAATTTTTGTGGCATACAGTAGATGAAAGGATTGAAAGAGTCAGAAAAGTAGGGCACCTGGCTGGCTCGTTTGGTGAAGCATACAACTCTTGATCTCAGGGTTGTGAGTTAGAGCCCCACATTGGATGTAAAGATTACTTAAATAAAAGTAAAGATTACTTTAAATAAAATCTTTTAAAAAATTCAGAGAAATAGACATGCCAGAATAGATCCATTGTGTTAGGTTAGCAGAAGACCCAGCAGAGGATTAGGCTCAGAGGACAGCGTGGAGGAATCCCATTTATCAGGGCTACTGGAAATGCCCTGGTGAGAGGGACACTAACATCACTAAGAAGCTCAGTGGTGCTTTCCTCATAGGACATGAGTGATGGAAGGAGGGGATGTTCTAGGACTTGGCTCACTGATAGTAATAGGGATGATACGACCTTGATGTAAAATACCCCACATGATGGCCTTTAATGGCAGAAGCCAAAGGTTTACAAATTCAGAGTGGCAGCCAGTGGCCCTGACTGGTGGAGAGCTTCAGAGACTTTGAACGGAATGGGATTTCCCTAGGAGGAAACTAGATGGGTAGCCAGCGAAATACTGCTTCCCATGTATAATCCAAAAACGACAAGGATTAATAAGCAAGACAGGGAGGAAGACAGTTGCCCCAATAAAAGGTAACAATTCCTTGCCCAGTTTCCGTCCCTGAATGGTGTGCACCCACAGGAACCAGTGACTAAAGACGTAGCCCTGTCCCCAGGGAGAAGAACTTAAACACTACGGCAAGAATGAACTATAATAATTGCTCCAGTCCTTCCCCAAAGAGATCTCAACATTTCTGAGGGTGACAGAACACTGGGGGAAGGGACTGTGAAGAGTAGGGGGACTGTAAAGTGATCTCCAAACTTTGAGACCAAAACATGAAGCAGGCAGCTCCTTATAGTTCGCAGAGTTTCATGCGCGCTAACTTGTGGACGGGGGGTTGGGCTGCTGAGGATCCGAGGCTAAGCAGCTATTCTCTGTAAAGTTGAGATTTAATTCACGGGTTTTATAAAGAGAGGGGATGTGAGGGAGAGCATAGCAGTAAGATCAAAGTGAATACATGAATACGATTAATTGCTCACAGTAATTATGCTCCTGGCATCTTCTGTGCTTCAAGAGGGGGAAATTATGTTATCAAAATTTGTATCTCTATTAGTGAGCTGGGGGCCATGACAGATCTTCCAGTGCTCTCCGGCAGGGTGTGATCACATAATGTACATCATTCTGTAGAGGGCCCGAAACAAGGGGTGCTGGAATGGCCACTGAGCTGGCTTAGTTAAGATCACAGGCCAAAGGTAGAGTCACTCTAGACATAGCAGACACTGGGATGACTTTTGTGCACAACATCAGAGGTCAACTGATACCTGGAGACCTGAAGGCCCCCCTGTTAGGATAGGAGCAAATGGATTCCTGAAAAGAACCAATTCATGATGAGTCCTCTGGGCCCCTGGACTCATTGGTTGCCATTTCCCTCATCCCTAAATGTGTAGTTGGGATTGACATTCCTGGAAGTGGGACTACTCTTACATTACTTCCTTGTCATGTAGCCCAAGAGTTATCACAGAAGGCAAGGTGAAGCAGAAGCAGCTGACACCACACCTTGCCCACCACCCCACCCCAGGCCAATATGGTATCCACAAAATAGCACTGCACTCCAGGAGTGAGGGGGTGGTGGCAGAGATTAGGGCCACTCTTAAATATTGCTAAAATGAAGAAATGTTGCTCTCATATCTCTGTTTAGCTGCCCAGTGTTGACCTTGCAGCAACCAGACGGACCCCAGAGAATGACTGTAGGCTACTGGGAGGAAGTAATCCCAGTCCATACCAGCTGTGCCAGATGTGGGGTATTAACTGGAGCAGAGCTTTGCAGCCTTGGGTACATGGTTTGTGGCCATCAATTTGGCAAATGTGTTCTTCCCACCCTATTCAGGAGAGAGGATCAGAAATAGTTCCTGTTCCCAGGACCCCTGGGTGGCTCAGTCAGTTAAGCTTCCAACTCCTGGTTCCGGCTCAGGTTGTGATCTCAGGGTGGTGAGATCGAGCCCCTTGTGGGGCTCTGCACTCTGCACGGAGTCTGCTTGAAGATTCAGTCTCCTTCTGCCCCTACCCCCGCTCGCGTGTGTGCTCTTTCTCACTCAAAAAAAAAAAAAAAAATTTTTTTTTTTTATTTTTTTTTTTTTTTTTTAACCAACTGAGCCACCCAGGCGTCCCTGAAATCTTTTTTTTTTTTTTTTAAAGAAATAGTTCCTCTTCCTGAAGAATGGATTAACAAGCATTTGCAGTTTGCCACAGAGCTGTGTTCACTCTTCAGTCCGCTGTTGTGATACAGTCTGAAGAGAACTAGAGCATTTGGACTTCCCATGTAACATCACGTTGACCGATTACATGGATGATATCGTGCTGCTCAGGAAGGATGATCCTACAAAGATTTGGTGACCTGCCACTTCCCCAAAGATTCTAGAAGCCTGATGGTCAGCAGCTTGCTGGGACATTTCCTTCTAAGTCAAAGACAAGTTGCTGCCTCTCCTATCCCTTCCTGGAAGGAAGGAAGCCCAAAGCCTTTTAGGAATGTTTGGATTCTTGAAGAAACACATTCCACACCTAAGAAAACTCTTGCTGGGTTCCATGGAAAGCCGTTGGCTTTGAGTGGACCCAGAGCAGGAAGAAGCCCCACAGTAGATCCAGGCTGTGATACAAACATCTCTTCCATTTGAACTAGCATAACCTGTAATGTTGGAGGGGTCCATGATGGAGTAAGTGTGGCATTTAAGGCAAGTCTCAATAGAAGAATCACAAGGTAGAGCCCTTGGGTTATGGAACAAGCACATACCAACTGCAGTGAAGAATTACACTCCTTCAGAAAAGCAGCTCCTAGTTTGGCATTGGGCCCTGGAAGAGATAAGATCATGTGTTCAGAGTGCATCATCACCAGCTAGGTCCTAATGGAC
The DNA here is from genome assembly GCA_003697995.1 of Taxidea taxus jeffersonii. Classification (NCBI taxonomy): domain Eukaryota; kingdom Metazoa; phylum Chordata; class Mammalia; order Carnivora; family Mustelidae; genus Taxidea; species Taxidea taxus. Next base: position 41,866 of record RCUC01160875.1, read on the forward strand.
ATGACAAGTCATACAGTTGGGCAGGCCTAGCATTGAAGCCATCATCAGAGGAAGCTGGCCTCTCTGGGACTGAGCTCAAGTAGCACCAGGGGGCACAGGCGAGCTGCATGAGTCCATAGCCCTCATAGCCCTCCTGTCCAATTGCTCACTGTGCCTGTCCCAGCACCCCACTCCTAGCTTACACCTGTGATCACATGAGGAGGTCCCACATAACCAGCTAAAGGAAGAGAGAAAAAGCCCAAATTGGGGATTATGAATGAATCATCTCAGGATAGAGTACAAGCTGGAAATGGTGGCTGTTGTGTAGTCTCACTTGGGGGGATGTCTTGAGAAATAGTGGTGAAGGAGCTCCCAATGGGAGGAGCTTTGAGGTGTGTGCCTAGTCATCTGCTTTGTGTGGCAGGAAAATAGCCCAAGGTTAGAACAGGTATATGGTCATGAGCAGGGATGTGGCTGGCGGGTGGAGCATCACAATGAAAGACATTGGAGGGGCGCCTGGGTGGCTCAGTCCTTAAGCATCTGCCTATGACTTGGGTCATGATCTCATGATCCTGGAATCCAGCCCCGCATCAGGCTCCCTGCTCCGTGGGGAGTCTGCCTCTTCCTCTCCCACTCCCCCTGCTTGTGTTCCCTCTCTTGCTGTCAAATGAATAAAAAAGTCTTAAAAAAAAAAAAAAAGACAGACATCGGAAAATCTGAGACAAGAAAATCTGAAATAGAGGTATGTGGATAAACATGTAGGAGTGGACACAAATGGGAAGTTGTTTATATCACATGTTGAGGCCCATGGGTAAGGATCTATTATAGAAGATGGGCCAACTAGACAAAATTACTTGGCCAGTTAATCTAGGTCACCTTTGTCAGAGCCCCTCTACCCCCACTGTTGCATATTGGCCCCTGAACAAAGAAGCCATGATGGCAGAGATGGAGATGATACAAAAACCTAACAGGGTGGATGGTCATTTACCAAAATATAGCTAATGCTACCATTGAATGTCTAATCTGCCAGTCGTAAAAACCAATGCAAAGCTGTATTCCTTCAGGAGACCAAGAGGATACTTGGTGACCGGCTGACTACATGGGGTCCATTTTCTCCTGGAAGGTCCAGCTCTCACAGAAACAGACACTCATTCTAGGTATGTGGTTGCCTTTCCTGGCTGCAGGCACTCACTGGCAACATTCTCTGGGGGCTTGAATATCACCTGATCTACCCACATGCAATCCCACATAGCTTTGCATCTGGCCAGAGGACACTCTTCATGGCACAGGAGTTCAGGGAATGGGCCCATGTACATGGAGTCCGCTGGTCATATTACATCCCTTACCAACCCAGAAGCTGCTGGATAAAGTATTGGAATAGCCAATGAAAGATGTAGTCGCAGCTCCAGCTGCAATGATGACATTTCCCCCAGGACATCATGGTGTGTGCCTTCCATCAGACAACTTAGTATGTTGCTGTGTCTTCAATAGAAAGAATGCATAGGTTGGGAAAAAAGAAATGGAATCCATGAATGGCCCCAGTTAGCATCATTCCAATGATGCAGTGGGCTTCTTTGTCCCTACAACTCTGGGTTCTGCAGAGTTAGAGGACTTGGTTGCCAAAGGGGGCATGTTCTTTCCTGGGGCACAGCAAGTTCTCATTGGACTACAAGTTATGGCTGCTACCAAGCACTTTGGCCTCCTAATGGTCATAGACTAGGAGGAGGTAATCCCTGACTCGTCAGAGGTCATTGACCCCCATCAGCAGAAGGAGCTAGGGCAGCCATTAGACAGTGGGAACAGAGAGGACTTTGTATGGACTCTGGTAAATTTTCTGGGTGTCAGTTGGCACTTGTCGGCCCAACTGTGACTGTGAATGAGGACAAAAATAGTAACCGTGGTCTGAGAAGGTGCTTGGACCCCTTAGGCACTGGGACTTGGGGTACTCACCCAGGGAAGCTAAGGTGGGAGCTGAGGATGAGGAGAATTAGAATGGATAGTTGTGGAGAGCTATGATGAGGACCAGTTGTGGCTTTGTAGCCAACTGCAGTGATAGAGGCTGGAGTTCATCCTATGAAATTCCCTCTTCTAAGTTCCCTCTCACGGAGAGTGGCCTCTCAGAGCCCTGAGAGAGATGTTCCCTGATACGGACAGAGAAATAGATCCACACGACGCACAAGGTGGACTAGAGTGGACATGGTGTGTCGCTCAGATGCCCCCGTCAAGTCAGGGCTTGTTGCCCAACTGCCAGAAGATGTGTTTAACTGAGAGCCTCCAGTTTTAGCTCCTTCAGGATCTGCTCCCGGGTTTGAGCTCAAGTCATGCACTTTTCCAGTGGCCCCAGGCCATGACCGAGTAGGATTGTGGTACAAGGCCATAGGCTTCTCTGCCCAGTGCTAGACTCCTGCTCCCAGGCGGGCTGGCCAACTTTGTCAGGTCTGAATCCTTGGCTGACCGCTCCCTGGGACAAATTCTGCTTTTCCCCTTGACTTTCTCTAGTGTTACACCCCAGGGATCATCTGTACTCTTTTTTTTTTTTTTTGGTACTCTTAATTCCTTATCAGTATCTTGCTTCTGGGGAACCAAACTGTGACAGCATGCATTTAAAAATTTCCCCAAATGTCTCCCTTGTCCCTTCCCATGATCCCTTATATTGTTTTTCATGGATTCAAATTGAGGAAAATTTTGACCTCTCTACCCAAACATTTGAGCCAAAACTTCCTTCTCCATTCTTTCAAAATCTCCCTTCTCCAATCTCCTATGTACCCACTGCAGCATTTGACCACTGATTCCCTTATGTTTTACTATTTTCTTATCTTTCCAAATAAAAAGTTCTTGGGGGGACAGGAGACATATATATATTTAACCTCTGTATGTTCAGAGCAACTCCCTAATGTAGGGACCATATGGGAAATGCTATGTTGAACTTATTTGATGATGAAAGCCCAATCCTGGGAACCTGTTAGAACACAAATAAGGGGGGGCGCCTGGGTGGTTCAGTGGGTTAAACCTCTGCCTTCAGGTCAAGTCATGATCTTAGGGTCCTGGGATCGAGCCCTGGGATCGGGCTTTCTGCTCATCAGGGAGCCTGCTTCCCCTCTCTCTCTGCCTGCTTCTCTGCCTACTTGTGATTTGTCTGTCAAATAAATAAATAAAAATCTTAAAAAAAAAAAACATAAATAAGGCCAAGTGGATTAAAGGCAATTATGGAAGTAATAGCTAGAGGGAACAAAAAGTCAGATGATCCTGTAAGGACCACATGTTTGGCTGACTTTCATGTCAAAGTATTCTATTCCTGAGAGACACTGTTCATCTACCATGAATTACCAAGCAGAGTTTCTGTTGATCATTTTCAAGAATTTCTTCTTTTTAAAATTTTATTTATTTATGTAATCTGTATACCCATCGTGGGAATCAAACTCACCACCTGAGATCAAGAGTTGTGTGCTTGGCTCTTTGCAGGTGATATGATAGTTTATGTGGAAAACCCAAAAGGCTCCACTTCAAAACTGCTAGAACTCATACAGAAATTCAGTAAAGTGTGAGGATATAAAGTCAATGCACAGAAATCAGTTGCATTTCTATACACCAACAAGAAGATAGAAGAAAGAGAAATTAAGGAGTCGATCCCATTTACAGTTGCACCCAAAACCATAAGATACATAGGGATAAACCTAACCAAAGAGGCAAAGAATCTGTACTCAGAAAACTATAAAGTACTCATGAAAAAAATTGAGGAAGTTACAAAGAAATGGAAAAATGTTCTATGCTCATGGATTGGAAGAATAAATATTGTAAAAATGTCTATACTATCTTAAGCAATCTACACATTTAAAGCCATCCCTATCAAAATACCATCAATTTTTTCAAAGAAATGCAACAAATAATCCTAAAATTTATATGGAATCAGAAAAGACCCTGAATATCCAGAGGAATGTTGAAAAAGAAAACCAAAGTTGGCAGCATCACAATTCCAGACTTCAAGCTCTATTGCAAAGCTGTAATCATCAAGACAGTATGGTACTGGCACCAAAACAGACACATGGATCAATGGAACAGAATAGAGAACACAGAAATAGACCCTCAACTCTATGGTCAAGTAATCTTTGACAAAACAGGAAAGAATGTCTAGTGGAAAAAAGCCTCTTCAACAAATGGTGTTGGGAAAATTGGACAGCCCCTTGCAGAAGAATGAAACTGGACCATTTCCTTACATCACACACAAAAATAGACTCTAAATGGATGAAAGACCTCAATGTGAGACAGGAATCCATCAAAATCCTTGAGGAGAACACAGGCAGCAACCTCTTTGACCTCAGGCTCAGCAACTTCTTCCTAGAAATATCACCAAAGGCAAGGGAAGCAAGGGCAAAATGAACTGTTGGGACTTCATCAAGATCAAAAGCTTTTCACAGCAGAGGAAACAGTCAACAAAACCAAAAGACAACCGACAGAATGGGAGAAGATATTTGTAAATGACATATCAGATAAGTGGCTAGTATCCAGAATCTACAAAGAACTTATCAAACTTATCAAACAAAGAACTTATCAAACTCAATACCCAAAGAACAAATAATCCAATCAAGAAATGGGCAGAAGACATGAATAGACATTTCTGCAAAGAAGACATCCAAATGGCCAATGGACACATGAAAAAGTGCTCCACATCACTTGGCATCAGGGAAACACAAATCAAAACCACAGTGAGATACCACCACACACCAGTCAGAATGGCTAAAATTAACAAGTCAGGAAATGACATCTGTTGGCAAGGATGTCGAGAAAAGGGAACCCTCCTACACTGTTGGTGGGAAAGCAAGCTGGTGCAGCCACTCTGGAAAACAGTATGGAGGTTCTTCAAAAAGTTGAAAATAGAGTTATCCTACGACCCAGCAATCGCACTACTGGGTATTTACCCTAAAGATACAAATGTAGTGATCCGAAGGGGCATGTGCACCTGAATGTTTATAGCAGCAGTGTCCACAATAGCCAAACTATGGTTAGAACCTAGATGTCTATTAACACATACAGAGAGAAAGAGGTGAGATATATATATATCTATATATATATCTATATCACACAATGGAATACTATGCAGCCATCAAAAACCTGAAATCCTGCCATTTACAATGACATGGATGGAACTAGAGGGTGTTATGCTAACTGAAATAAGTCAATCAGAGAAGACAATTATCATATGATCTCCCTGATATGAGGAATTTGAGAGGCAGGGAGGGTGGGGGGTAGGGATGGAAAAATGAAACAAGATGGGATCAGGAGGGAGACAAACCATAAGAGACTCTTAATCTCATGAGACAAACTGAGGATTGCTGGGGGGTGGGGGGGAGAGGGTGGCTGGGTTATGGACATTGGGGATGGTATTTGCTATGGTGAGTGCTGTGAAATGTGTAAGACTGATGAGTCACAGACCTGTACCCCTGAAGCAAATAATACATTATATGTTAAAAAAAAAAAGAGAGTTGCATGCTTGGGGTGCCTTGGTGGCTCAGTCCATTGAGCATCTGCCTTTGGCTCAGGTCATGATCCCAGGACAAGATCCAAGGCCGCATTGGGCTCCCTGCTCAGTGAGGAGTCTGCTTCTCCGTCTCCCTCTGACCCTCCTCCCCACTTCTGCTCAAATAAATAAATAAATAAATAAAATCTTAAAAGAAAAAAAGAAAAGAAAGCCGTATGTTCCTCCAACTGAGTCAGCCAGGCACTCCCATTTTGAAGAATTTCTAAGTTGGCAATCAAATTGTATCATTAAAAAAACAACTATCTGATCAATGACCCATTTATTTTACCTGGGAGAGTGTTGGGAGGAAAACCTTTTTCCTCTTCCAACTTGGATAGGGTGGTTGGGGATCTGCAAATTAACTAACAATAGACAGACCAACAGGAAGAGGGCAAGGTTTATTTTCACTTTGGGAGCTGGGGGGAGCTCCCAGTATTGGAAAAGTCCTGGAATAGCCATGGTTTATATATCTCAATTTAACAAAAGAGTTTATTTTAGGGCTTCAATGGGAGAGTATAGAAGGTTCTATTGGGCTTTCTGATGTTAATGGAATGGGTCAATCTATCTCTTCTGGGCAGCTGAATTAGCAGGAAGCTCCCTTTGAAGGGGGTTAATGGTAGCTGTATCTTCGGGAGGCTCCGCTTTCAGATTAAGAGAATTTCAGATAAAATTTCTTTTTGCATCTTCTGTACCTCGAATGTCTTTAAAAAAAAAAATAATCTTTATACCCACCCTGGGGGTCCAGGAGGGTCTCCGCAAGGGATAAGGCCTTGTCCAAATATCTGAAGAGAGGAACCCACCTGAGAGGAACACACCTGTGACCACGTGCTGTTGGGAATTAAGCAGTACCTGCGGCACCCCTGTTACCCATCGACGGCAGGCAAGAAAATATCAAGAAGTGTCTCTTCTAAAAAAAAAAAAAAAAAAAAAAAAAAAAAGAGGAAAAGCACTCGTCGCTGTTCTTTAAGAGAGCACGGTGCTGGGGGAGAAAGAGCACATCGGTCCTGGCTGGGTGGACCACGATCTGGGGTGTGGGGGCCAGCTATGGGGAACCTCGGGTAGCACGCAGGTTCCACCCTGATGGCTCTATTTGCTCAAATTACTTCCGCAAGTACAGATCGAGGATAGTAGCATCGAAGCCTTGGAGTCGTGGAGAAGATTGGCTTCTAGCGGAGGTAGGACGCCCAGCCCTGCGCGATGGGGTCTGTGCTTTCCCGGAATGGGTGGGGTGGAGAACAGAAACCTCCTCAAGGGGGCTCCCAAGACGCGCGTCATTCGCCACTTGGGCTGGCTTATAAAAACTCCACCAGAGCCCCAGATCACTTTTAGTTTCTCTTCTTTCGGAAGAAGCCTCGCGGGGCCCAGCTGGGGAACGTCACCCTCGCGGAGCCCAGAAGCGAGCGAGGGGGTCGGTCGGTCGCGGCGGTGGCCCGCAGCTCCGCGCGAGCCGTCCGCTCTCCTCCCATTCGGCGGCCGTCGCGGGTGACTTGCCGCCCGCCACCGGGCTCGGGTCGGTGAGCTCTGGCCTCTCGACTCGGGGCCAAGCGGGAAAGCGAAAGCGCCTGGTTCGCCTAAAGGCAGGAGCGCGCGCTCGCTGGCCCGGGGCGCGCCCGCCGCAGCACCGCCCGCGCCCGCCCCCGGACTCCTATAAGTTTCGATTCTCCCCGGAGCGGAGTCCCGCGCGGCGGCCGGAGAGCGCGGCGCGCCATGGCGGACCCGGAGGTGTGCTGCTTCATCACCAAAATCCTGTGCGCCCACGGGGGCCGCATGGCCCTGGACGCGCTGCTCGAAGAGATAAGGCTCCCCGAGGGGCAGCTCCGGGAGGTGCTGAAGGAGGCTGGGCCCGACCGCTTCGTGCTGTTGGAGACGGGCGACAGGGAAGGGATCACCCGGTCCGTGGTGGCCACCACCCGAGCCCGGGTCTGCCGTCGCAAGTTTTGCCAGAGACCCTGCGAAGACCTGCACCTCTGCAAGCTCAACCTGCTGGGTCGGTGCAACTATTCGCAGTCGGAGCGGTGAGTGCCCGAGAAGAGGGGTGTGTGTGGCGGCTTCGCAGGGCTCGGGTCTGGGAGCGCCCTCAGGGGTGCTGCTCCGCGAGGGGCGCGCCCTCGTGGGGACCTCGGACCTCCAGTCTCGCGCCTCTGCTTCCCCCGCCCCGCCCGCGCTTCTGCACTTGGCGGTTCCCTTGCGCCCAGCGCCTCCACACCTGTCTTCGATTTGGCTAACTCCCCATCGCCCCGGGGAAGACCGCGCTCATCTCCCCACCCCCAGAGGAATACAGTACTTTTGGGTCAGCTGGGTCTAGCGCTTTTAGAGGCAGGTTTGGGAAGGAAGGGAAACGCCTCCCCTGTGTGGAATCCTGAGTCTTTCCCCCTGGGCTACCGTCGTCCCTGCCCGCGCCGGGATTGTCTGTGCCGCAGCGAGCTGGCCCGGCGCTTGGCCCTCCATTCCCAGCCCCCTCCGTGCCCCTCATTATCACCTCCCTGATCCCTGAGGCTCGACCGCACCACGTGACCAGAATGGTCCTCTTCGGGGTTACCGATGAAGGAGTGTCTTCTCCCAGCGCTCCTGCCCCAAGTTCTCCGTGGTGGTCTGAGCCCGTGACTGCCGGCTCTTGGGACCACTTTGAAAGAGTGCGGCGTATCTCTGGGGCAGCTGCTTCCACTTGTTCATTTTTTGCCTCTTAAATATAGTGTGCCCCGAGGTTTGGGTTAAGCCTTTTGACCTGTCTTCCCAGTCTCTCCCGAAGAGAGCTCACTCCCTTGGGTTCAGCTGTCACATCTGCAAAGATGGCTTCCATGTGTATACCGGCTGCCTCCGCCTTCCTGCTCCATCTGGGTTCTTCCTTCCCCAGTGTCCCAGCAACATCTGTACCGGGATATGCTGCCAGTCAGTCATACTCATCCTCTTTCCTCCAGGGCAGGGTCTCTGGCACTGCCCCAAGCCCTTCTTCACCCTTCACAATACCTTCATCACCAAGCCCTTTCTCGAGGGCTTCTGCCCCCTTGCTGTTGGGTTTCCCCCATCCCATCCCAATTCTGATTGAGTGCTTGTTCAGTTAGTGGCCGATTCTCTCAGACCATAGTCGTTCTCCCCATATTTTCTGTCCCTGTGCACTCTTGCTCAATTGTTTTTCTTGATATGCTACTTTTTACACTTGGCCCCTCCTTGAAGACTTTAAGGGGTGTCTTGGTGTCCACTATGGTGGGCCATCAATGTTTTGATCTTGTGCTTGTTAGCAAAAACCTTTGGATTACTCATCCCCCAGTATGTGTGTAGGAAAGCATACAAAAGACCGGTGTTTTAAATGGTTGAGGTGGATGAGATAATATTTATTTATTTTAAAGATTTTATTTATTTATTTGACAGACAGAGATCACAAGTAGGCAGAGAGGCAGGCAGAGACAGAGAGAGAGGAGGAAGCAGGCTCCCTGTGGAGCAGAGAGCCCGATGCGGGGCTCGATCCCAGGACCCTAGGATCATGACCCGAGCGGAAGGCAGAGGCTTTAACCCACTGAGCCACCCAGGCGCCCCTTGAGATAATATTTAAAACAATTTTTTTTTTTTTTAGGACAGAATGGTAAAACTTCTTAAAAAGTGCTCAGTGTCCTCCATTATTTAAAAAAATGTTTATTGAATATGTTGTGAAGCACCAAGTTGAAAGTTGGTTTCTAAGTTTTGGTAAATTATGAATGAGTATAGAGGGACTCCTCCAAGTCACAGCAACCCAGGAAATCTGGGAGGAGGAAGATGGGCAGGGGGTGGAGGATAGAAAGGGAAGGAACATTCTAGTACTTTTTTTTTTTTTTTTTGGTGCTTTTCTGATCTGTTACTAAAAATTCAACGAGTGTTGGCTTTTAGTTTTAAATATATACATATCCGTTATATTTTAATTTTTTACTCTAGATAGTTTCAAATATACTACAGAAAAGAGACTGATGAACTGCTATGTACCCATGATTTCAATTCAACAGTTTTCAAAATATGGTCAATCTTGTTTCATTTATTTCTCCCTCCCCATCCCTGTCCCCAGCGCCTGATGTGTTATCTTAAACCAAATCCCGGAGATTATGTGTTCCATAAATTCTTTAGTATCTCTAAAGGGTAAGGACTCAATTTTATTATTAACATAACTATAGTACAACAATCATAATTTTTTACAATTACAATTTTAATATAATCTGATATATGGTTGGCATTCAGATTTCCCTGATTGTCTTATGATAGGACTCGCATTTTCAGAAAGAAACCTACAAAGACATAATCCATAATTGTTTAAATATGTTACATACCCATATGTAAAGAAACTTGCAACTTCTTATACACAATATGTTTAGACACTTTAGTTTTTTTTTTAGAAACTTTAGTTTTTTGTTTTATGAATATTATGGTATTTTTGTGTGTGTGGTTTGAAACATCAAAACCATTTTAAACTTAATTTTTTAAAAAATATTTTAAAAAAGATTTTATTTATTTATTTGACAGAGAGAGATAACAACAAGTAGGCAGAGAGGCAAGCAGAGGAAGAGGGGGAAGCAGGCTCCTCACTGAGCAGAGAGCCGGATGCGGGGCTCAATCCCAGGACCCTGAGATCATGACCCGAGCTAAAGGCAGAGGCCCAACCCACTGAGCCACCCAGGCGCCCCCCCACCCCATTTTAAACTCTTATATTGGGTTGTTAACCAGGACTTTTATGTATTTTAAAAGGAAGATATGATATAGGGATAATTTGGTCTTTTCAAATTTGGATGGCTCCTCTGGGGGATTGATTAATTTTTTTTTTTTTAGTGAAGTGATCATTTTTTTTTTTTTTAAGATTTTATTTATTTATTTGACAGACAG
>ML109567.1:0-41564 GCA_003697995.1 Taxidea taxus jeffersonii
GGTCACTCATGTGTTACCTCTTCTAGATTGAGCAGGTGCCCACCACGGCATTACCTATGCTGTCTCAGTTACTCTCCACACAATACTTAGAGTTATAGGTATTTTATAGATGAAGAAACTGGGGCTCATATTAAGAAATATGCCAACATTGGGGCACCTGGGTGTTTTAGTGGGTTAAGCCTCTGCCTTTGGCTCAGGTCATGATCTTAGGGTCCTGGGATCGAACCCCACATCCGCCTCTCTGTTCAGCGGGGAGCCTGCTTCCCCCTCTCTCCCTGCCTGCTTCTCTGCCTCCTTGTGATCTCTCTCTCTCTCTGGCAAATAAATAAATAAAATATTTTAAAAAAAGAAATATGCCAACATCACCTTTTTAAAAAGATTTTATTTATTTATTTATTTATTTGAGAAAGAGAGACTGAGATAATGACAGAGATCACAAGTGGGGAGGAGAGGAGAAGCAGTCTCCCCATAGGGAGCCTGAAGTGGAGCTGGATCCCAGGATCTGGGGATCATGACTGGAGCCAAAGGCAGCTACTTAACTGACTGAGTGACCCAGGCTCCCTGCCAGCATCACCTTTATAATAAATCATAGAGTCTGGTTCCAGTGCAGATTGAGGTAATTGGAGCCCACCCTTTCTTGCTACGCACAGCCAACCCCCCCTCACTCCCGCCCTGCCTAGAGTCCTGCTGGGCTTCTTGGATGCAGTACCTGTAAGGTGTCTCAGAGACCCTTTTCTCACCCTCCCCCAGAGTTCCCACATCATCTGATCCTGGGTTCCTGGGGTGGGTGGGCAGGGACGCCAGGACTGTTTGGTTCTTTCTTTGTATGTCTAGTACCTCATACTGTGGCTGATGTGCAGGTATTCAACGAATGTTGAAATAATGACCTAGTGAGAGTAATTATGCTTCCTAGACTTTTGAGGAGAGCTCAGATTTGAAGCTGGAAGGAAATCAGGAATTTGTCTAACTCAGACTTGCCAGTCAGTGGAGTTGAGGCTCCAAGAAGAGAGCTGTGATTTGCCCAGTCATCTGGAGATAGCCAAATTAGAACACAGTTGTCTTAGTCCGCGGCTCTCCCAGGGAACCCATAGGTGAGTTTCCGACATTTCAAAGCTGATGCCGCTCTTCAGTTTGTAAGGTATATAAAGGTAATGCACATGTAAAAATAATAACAAGTGATCTGACTTTTAAATCATATAGAGGTAACATTGCAGGAAAAAAGTTCTAACTACAGTGACTTCATGAGGGACTTAAAACTATTCATTACTTCTTTTGAGAAATCATCTGAAGGATTGGAATCAAATTTTAAGACTTTTCTCAGCTGAAACATCAACCAAACCCCTAGGCCTGGGGGGCTGGGCTAAGAACTCTGGGCCACAGACACTTCAGCCAGGATGTGATTGTCTTATGTGCCCAGCCTGAGTGAGGGGTTCGCTTACAGATTTCACAGCTCTGTTGTTACTCGGTGGGGCTGGATCCTATAGATCAGGAATGAAAATAATCCCTTCCTCTCTCCTGACCCCTCCCACTGGCTGTTTCCTCCAGCCAGACCTGATCTGCCAATTGTGCTGTCACCAGCGCTCGCCCAATGGGCCCAACCCTGGGCCACTGTGCTTCCTTCCCACTCAACCCTCATCCCCTGTACCCCTCTTTGAGGTCAGGCTGTCAACAAAATCAGGGGACCTCTTCAAATTCTCTAAAATTCATTGTTTTGTTTCAAAGTGGTGATATGCAACCACAATATTTTCCTTCCAGTTGTCTGAGAGTGGCCACATCACACATTTTCTCTCTGAAGATCTCAGCCCAATTGTCTTCTCTCCCAAATGTCCCAAAGGGTTCCTCTCAACACATGAACCCATTTGCACTTCACTTGCAGAATCCTTCACTGATTTCTTTCCGTAGATTTGCTTTCAAAACGATAACCTCACATTAGGAGTTTCTCTGTGATTTTTACCATTTTTTTCTCTTTCATAGGGCTGTAAGCTAATCTGACCCCAATTTCTTTTCTAGTTGAACCACCTGTTTAGCTTCCCCAATTCTAAATATTTTTGTCCTACTCTTGGTTATACATACATATAACCAATTTATTTGGTTTTCATCTATTTCCTTGAAGTAAGAGTACTTATTCTTCCCACTTGTTCTCTGTTTCCAGGAAAGACACTGTCTGGACCTATGCTGGCCAATGTAGAAGCCGTTACCGTACGTGGCAACAGAACACGTGAAATGTGACTAGTCCAAATTAAGATGTACTTTAAGTATGAAATACAGATCAGATTTTCAAGACTTGATCTGAAAGAATGTGAACTATCTCAGTAATATCTTAGGTTGAGTACATGTTGATATTTTGGATCTCTTAGGTTAAATATTAAAAATGAAACAGGGTAAGCCTGTTTCTTTTCAGTCTTCTAAACGTCAGTACTAGAAAATTTAAAATTTCCTATGTGCCTCACATTTGGAGCATGTATTATATGTGCCATACAGTGCTAGTCTAGGTACTTCATCCACTTAGAAATGAAAGGATGAACGAATGAATGAGACAAGCTCCACTTTCCTGATCTTTGAGGACAGCTCCTAATTGTCTACCAGGAAGGAATCAAATGAACTCCCGGTTTGACTGGACCTTGCCACAATTCAGTCCAATCTTCTCATTTTGTAATTGAGAATACCCAGTCCCAGAGAAATTTGCATGCCTTCTGCACTATCTGCTGAATAAAGATAGGAAAGCAAGGTGTGGCTGATTTAATACTGGCATTTTCTCTGTCATCATCATGGCAAATGCCTTAGTGAAGATACCCAAAGTATCCAGGGACGAACACTCTGGATTCTAGAGGGCTATCAACTGTACTACCTGCAAAACTATTTCAGCCTTCACAATTTCAATGAATTATCCTCTGCAATTGACCAGAGCTGTCTAAGACAGACACATAGGCTGAGCCAAAGTCTCATGTGGGGGAGACCAAGCGGGACTGGGCGGGGAGGTCCAGGATTGACACCTGGGGACAGTGGGACATTGTGACATCATCAGTGATGGTCTCAGATGGTTTCCCATTGCTGGCCCTCCAGTCTCAGCTGTTACTGAAAGTCCATTCCTCTACCATGAGTGTGGAGCAGCTAAAATCAACAGATCCACATGTACCTTGAGGTGACAGACTGGTTCTGGTGAATACTCCCTTTTCCTGTTTAGAGGAGACCCTTCTGTTCGCTCTTTTGTGTGAAGAGGACAATGGTGCTCATTTTTCTAAGGATTCTTTAAGGTTTATCCTTTCGTCCTGATTAAGGATTCCTATTCAAATAGTTCAGAATGTGGGGAAAAGAGTCCCAGGCAGTCATTCATTTCTTCAGGTTACACTGTTCATTCTTACTACGGAAAGGAGAGCCAAAAGGCTTCCATTTCTTCCCCTACCCTGGTGAGTTAGGCATTAATTTGGGGCTCTGGCTCTCACAGATTCCTTGCAACTGCACTAGGGCCTGTCCTTGCCCCTGAGGCCTGCTTCACCCTTTAAAATATTATCATTCTGGGTCAATAAGATTGAAATGCCATGTTTTACTCAAAGTAAAATAGGTTGCATTGGTCAGTATCATTTACTCCTATGTATTTATAACTAGGCGGGCATGAATTCAATTATGTAAATGTTGGGCAAAATCAAGTCCACCCAAGTGAAGTGTGGGAGGGTGGTGGCTGTGGATCCCAGACTAGTGCCTTTGAACTGTAACTATGTATACATGGTTCCCCTGCAGGCTTAATTTTAGCTAGATGAACTACCCGAAATGTTAGCAATCTGTCTCTTCAGATTACTTTTGCTCTTTCCCTTTGCTACAAGACAGATTTTAAAAGTATGGAATCCTTGGTTTCACATGTTTCTTTAAACAGAACTGTAATAATTTTATCAGTGATTATATTTATCTTAACATGAATTTTTAAGCATCCAAGGCAACATGCATTTTCAAATAGTTGCATGTTTTACCTTGAAAAGTTACACTATCTATAAATACTCTATATTAATGTGTCTATGTAGCTATAATGCATAGTGAATATATATATGTATGCATGTACTTTCTCTGTGTGTATATATACACACACATATGTTATATATAGAGATGTGCGTGTCTATAGATACACACAGAGGGAAGGAGAATAGTGGATTTCAGCTGGATGGTTCCACCTTATTTCTTATTTTGTGTTGAGATTGTCACTTAGGAAATAATCTTTGCAATTCTGCTCTTAAAAAAAAACTCAAAAGTCTTAAATATCGGAAACCTCATGACAAAAAAGTATCGTGAACATGTTAAGGAATATTCCTTAGTTGATCACATATTGTAATTTGTGCTTTATCTTCAGGACTTTTCCATTTCCAAAATAATCGGGACAATTTTAACAAATATGTTTCTCCCGATAACGATGACTGAGTAATGATTCTCCATTTCACATTCAGTTCTGTAGCTTGTAAGTGCTGTAATGGGTACAGTTGCTACTACATTTACCATCTGACCATATGGTGTAACATACATCTGCCAAAGAGGACAGACATTCCATTACAATAACAAACATAGGCATAGTCTTAAGGCAAATCGGCAGACATCAGATATCTCCCATCTATTATCATGTAGCACATTCTATGTTGTATATGTCAGATATTTGCTTTGACACTGAAAACTCCAAGATGTGTACAGCTGGGTCTCTGACCTGGAGGAGTACACAGTCTGGCAGGGGAGGTGATCATGCAGGCAGATGATTATCCTGTGATGTCACGATGTCCTAAGTGTAATTGAAGCATATATGAGGTGTCACAAGTGCAGAAAGAAAAACAATGCCTAACTGCTGGAATCTGGGAATGAATGAGGTCAGGAGATAACCACAGAGAAGATGGTCTTTGAATTGAGTATGAGGTCTTGGTTGGAAATACAGTGTGGTGGTTAAAAGACTCGTCTGTAGCCAGACTACATGGGCTTAAAATCCCAGCTCTATGACTTACCAGCCAAGGAAACTTAGGCATGTTATTTAACCTTTCTGTGCTTCTGTTTCCTCCTCTGTAGAATGGGCATAATCACTGGGTACAGTTCATAGGGCTGAAGTGAGGATTTTCTAAGTGTGTACTATGGGCTCAGAACAGTGCATGGCACATGGAAAGCTCTCAAACAGTATTAGCTTCAATACCAGGGATAGCAGGAGGAGAGAAAGCAAGGGGACATAAATGAGTACTGCAGGCTTGGCTTATCAAAACTGAAAGTTGAGGTGTATTTGTGTGGAAGGTGGGGGGAAATGACAAGGTTGGTGGACAGGTTGTGGCGAGAGAGCCTAATATGCCACACCCGTGAGGCTCATGTTTATGCGGCCTGTAGAGAATTTTAAGGAACAAATTTGCGTTTGTATTATAGAAAGATAACTCTGGAGCAATGGAGAATGAGTAAAGGCCAGATTAGTTAGGAGGTTACTGATGAGAAGAGATATGATCAAGGCTCAGCTGGAGGATGGAGGGTAGGGTGGAGAGTCAAAGTTAAAATTGATAAGACCTGGTGACCGATTAGATTAAGGTGTTGAAGGCAGAAGGAATTGTGCATGGCTCTTGGACTTCTAGTTTGGGTGATGTGGTAAAAAGACTGGAGGAAAAGCAGGCTTAGGATAAGGTTTGGGATTTGTCAAAATTGATGGGACTGTGATGGTGATGGGACCAAATTAGTGTTTAGGCCTTCCACTTAGGAGCTGGAAGTCAAGATTCAGTACTCATCAAGATCAAGATGGCAGCTGACATTGTGGGAATGTGAGTGTAACTCGGTGCAGATTGTATACAGGAGGAGATTCAGGGATGGTTCAGGAACATTTCAGAGACAAAGAAAGCTGAGTCAGCAAAGGAGAGTATTCATAGAAGGAGGAAAATGTAGAAGAAAGTGGAATCATGGAAAATGATGGAGAGGAAATTCAAGGAGGAAGTGTTCAAATGCAGGAGAGAGGTCAAGTAGAATGAGAACTGAGAAATGTACTTTGGATCTGGCAATTAGAAAAAGAACTTAAGAAAACCTGTGAGTTATTACCTTGGTTGAATATAACACTGTGGAGAAAGAGATACAGTAAATCCTTTTCATTAAGACCCTAGATGTTAGTCCATATTTCAGGTCAACTCTAGGGGAATTCCTGGAGAACATCCAGGGATATGGGCCAGCTTCAGTCTGGCTACACAAAGCAGATCTGTCCCGCCCTCAAGGAGCTGTTTACCCAGAACCTAGCAAGGGGCTGTGGTGGACAGAGATCTGTCTTAGTAGAGGTCTGGGAACTCCTGATAGATGGCTGGCTCCAGAAAGTGTTAAGTGGCCCTGGGGAGTTGCCAAAGAAGTTCTGTAGCTTTGATAAAAACTTCAAAGCCCTGAAGTTACAGGGTTGATCTAGTAGCTTATGCCCGTGTTGGAGGGGAAAAAGGTGTTGGTGAGGATAGTGGTTAAGAGGTTGATTCAAGTTGGTTCTGTTCTGGAACACATCCAAACTCTTGGCTCAATCTTAGATGTGATTTTTCTGATTAGGTTTGCTTCATTACCTGTTTTCTTATTTCCTTCGTGTATGTAAGTGTCTCATCTCTCCAAATGATTAGTCAATTTCTTAAGGATAGGGACCATACTCCAAACAGTGTTTTGAACTCCCTGTAAGCACATTCCTTTCCAATTGAACCCTAGCTCAGAATCCTGGTATCCTCAGCCTCACCCGACTTAGAACCAAGAATAGATCACGCCTGTACGGTGCACCTGGCGTGACGTCAACCATCAGCCAAAAAAAAAAAAAAAAAAAAAAAAAAAGTTCCATAGTTACTTCCCAAAACTTATCCTAGTAAGGTTGACCTGGGGGGATATTTAGAGCAAATAGTAGGTGTTGATACTGCAGTTTTTGGATGCGCTGGGCCTTGACCCCTCAGGACTCCTGGCCAAGAACTCCAAGGCCACCGCACTGGTCTCCCAGTGGACACTTAGGTCTGGGAAGAACCTGTGCCATGTTAAAGGACATTATGGCTCCCACGTGGCTAGACTAAGGTCTCCTCTGGTATGTCCACACAGGGAACCTGATGCAGTCCAGATATTGCACCTGGGGGGCCAAAAAGGAAACACAGGGTGGAGATGTTTTCACTTCTTTTTTTCTTCTTTTTTTGGTATTGATGGGGAGGGGTGGCTTGGGATGGATCTAGCGCCTCGGTCCTATCCCTTCCAATCTTCCTCGGCTGCTGAGGTTATTGGCCGCCACTCGTCCCCTCCTCGAAACGGTGTAGACACAGCTGGCACCGTCCTGCGGCGGAAGGAGCGCGTAGGAAGCGGAGGTGGGTGTCCCCCGACCCCCCACCCCGCCGGAGACCGACAGGCGCGACGGGAGGATGTCAGCGCGCGGAGGGCTTGCGTCGCCCCCCTCCTCCCCCGCCCGCGCCCCCTGCCCTGGGGGTACCCCGCGCCCAGGGGAAGCCCCGCGCGGGGTGCCGGACGCCCGCCCCAGTCCCTCCGCCTCCCCGAGGCCCGGGGCTGCCTCCTCGGGCCGCGCTGGGGCCGCCCCGCACTGCGCATGAGCGGGAGCCCGGCAAGCCCGTGAGAGGAGCCGCCGCCGCCGCCGCCGTCCATTCGCTGCGGAGCCGGAGGAGGAGGGGAGAGGCCTGGAGGACACCAACATGGTGAGGCACTGCGGCCGCCCGCCCGCCCGCCCGCCCCGCCGGCTGGGGGCCGGCGCAGCTGCGCACCCCCGCCCCGCCGCCCTCCGCCCCGTGGCGACCCCGCCGCCCCGAGCCTCGGCCCGCGGCCTCCGTCCGTTCCCCGGCGGGGCTCTCCTTCTCTCCTTTCCCTTCCTCCTTCGCCCCTTCCCGCCCGGGCGCCGCCGCTACGCGAGAGCCGAGGAGGCGGAGCGGAGCTGGGCCTAGTCGGGAGCCCCGGGGAGTTTGGGGCGCGGGGCGCGGCCCCCGGTGCCCCTCGCCGGGCCCGGCGCGGGGGGAGGAGGCGTTGGGGTGGGGGGAGGGGATGGGGCAACGGCCCTGCCCCTGCCGGGCCCCTCGCCGGCTCCATTGTGTCTGGCCGGGGACCGGGGTCCGGGGTTCCGGGTGAGGAGCCTCCCCCCGCCCCGGAGCCGGGGCTTCCCCCTCCGCCCCGCCGGCGAGAAGGAAAGACTTTCCCGGCGCTCCTCTCCCTCTTCTGCTCCGGTTACAACACCCCTCAAGTCTCCAGGCTGTTTCGCTTGGGGTGGGGGTATTAGTCCTTTTCCTTTCTCCATCACCTCTTGATGCGTCCCATGCTTTTGGAAAATGAGAGTTTAACTGGCCAGTTGGTGGAGGTTATAGTCGCCTCTCCGCTCAGAACATGGGAAACCGCTGAGCTTGGGGGACTTGGGGGGGGCGGGGAGTACGGAAGTGCAACCTGTTCTCATTTTATAAAATTAGGAGAAACAGACTTGCTACCTTTTAAGCACATGTTTAATTTGCTTGGGATGGGAGGAGTAATTGCTTTACTATGCCAGTTAAAGACCATTTGTGATTTTTAAAAAACAGTTTGTCAAGTTATTCCTCTCTTCTTTTGGGGGAAACCGCCCCCCCCAAAACAACAGTCTTCTTAGTAGCTTGAAAAAAGTGGTGGTCAAGTTACCTGTTTACATTTTGGTAATCTTGTACCTGACTCTCTTGGGTTCTCTTTTTTCCAGAAGTGATGTTGGCATTATAGTTTGAGCATGAGTTGAATTCCATGCAGGTTACTGTATGAATAGACAGTAAAAATGATATTGTTGTCCTTTTGCTCATGGGGAACATAAAGGCCTCTTTGAGGACGCTATATTTGTGTGTCTGTGTTAAGGGAATGCCCCAGTATCTTTGTTTTTAGTTGGGCTTATTTCTGCTGAATAACACTTCTGTAGCTCCAGCCTCTAACTTGGCAGAATTTCGGTGTCATGTATGGATATGTGGTTTGGTTTGTCATATATTCCATGGTAAGTTTCATGAAAATTTGCCATTTGTATTTGTAAGAAAACTTGTGTTAAAGTACAGGTTAATGTTTGGATTGACATTGCAGTGTTCAAAGATCTGCCAGGGCATCTAAACATTTTCTAAATTTTAAAGTATTCTGGGGGTCATAGACACTACTCCTGGAGTTTTTTTAGGCTCTTGGCATGCAGATAAGTAGGAAGTTTGAAGTAACGAAATGTAATTCCCTGGTAAACACTCTGTGAGAGCACTGAAATGTGCTTTGATCATAATAGTCTGTAAATCAGAAGCATCCTCTAACTGGCTCTTGATAATGCTCATCACCTGCTCAGGAATTCAGGATTCATGTGGTTCGTGCAAGAGTTCAGCTTGGATTGGAGCTTGTAAGCTTCTGTCCTTTTGTTAATATTACATTAGCTAGTTTTGGAACTTAGCCATAACTCATCTAATGATACCAGTAGTGGCAACATATCACTAATTTAAAACACTTTCTGTGGCTGAACTCAGATCATGTCACTAGAATTGTCTTGATATGCTCTTGTTAGTTTAGAAACTCAGTCACCATGCACTCTAATAGAAGTTTGGCCATAGATTGTTCTAGTTAAGTTTCTCATCATAAATTAAAATTGTTTCTTGACAAAGTTTTTGGGCTGGTATTTCTCAGTATGTGTAACTCAGCCTATTTCTAGAAGACATGTTATTGTTAATTCCAGGGTAGCTTAAATGATGGGATATCTGAAATATTTTGTATAAAAAATGATCAGCTGGGGCGCCTGGGTGGCTCGGTGGGTTAAAGCCACTGCCTTTGGCTTGGGTCATGATCCCAGGGTCGTGGGATCGAGCCCCATATCGGGCTCTCTGCTCTGTGGACAGCCTGCTTCCTCCTCTCTCTCTCTGCCTCTCTGCCTACTTGTGATCTCTGTCTGTCAAATAAATAAATAAAATCTTAAAAAAAAAAAAAAAAAGATCAGCTAGCCCTACCTGACACATACATGGACCAAAAATAACTTCAAAACTAGACAATATTCTGTTATTCCTGAAAATCTTTTAAAAAGTATTCAAAGTTTCTGGGTTGTTTTCTTATTTGTAAGATGACAGGATCGAATTTGATGATTTCTAAAGTTTTATTCAGATAAAAATTTTGACTCTTAATTTCATCTAGTGTAAAGAGTGTGTACCAGGTAACCTACTAAATTTTTATATTCACGGCATAGGATTTTTAGACCAGAAATGGTTCCAGAGATCATCTGTTTTATTCCCCTTCCCTTTTACAGAAGAAGAAAATGAGGATCAAGGAGGTTTTGAGGTTCAAATTTGCAAAACTGCTTGTTGCAGAATTGAAACTTTTTCTCCTGGTTTACTATTTTCTGCCAGTATATGTGGTACATGTTATCTCTTAACTCACATGGAATCTAGAGAAATTGTTGAAAATTGGATTTGATATTAAATTACAGTATTTGTATAAGTAGAGGAAAACCCATGTGTTATTAATGACTATGTTAAATAACAGATTTCAAATGGATGACTAATGATGTTAATTACAGTTCTTTTAATGGCTTTTTTAAAATGTGGACTTAGAAATTTAAGATTGTACCTTCAGCAAATATAGAGTTTATAAGTCCAAATGAAGGTAGTCCTGTTTAAGTTTGTCTCTTTAGAACTTATTTCACATTCTTTTGCATATCCACAAGTAAATTAAAGGAGGGCCTTAATTCATTTCAGCAATTATTAAACACTTTGTGTCAAGCACTGTTCTAGGCATTGGGAATGTGTGTGTGTATCTGTATTTTTTGTGTTTTACAGAAAAAATGAAAATCCCTCCTCTTGTGAAGGCTACATTTTAGTAGGGAGACACAAATAATAAACATAGTATATATTTTTCTTATACTATGTTAGAAGGTATTAACTGCTGTGGGAGAAAACAGTGTTAAGGAGGGGTATTGGGAGAAGGGTGGGGACACAGTGGTAGTGGGTTTGTAGAATGGTGTCTGCATCAGTGATGAGGTGAATTTTGAGCAGACTAGGAGATGAAGCATTAAGCCATGCAGAAATGTATTGAGACCAGTGTGGCTGGAGCACTGTATATGGGGGCAAGGGGTATTTGGGCATTAGAGCCAATGAGATCTGAGTGGTAAGGAGTAGAGATGGGTGGGTATGGGTGGGCATTGTAAGGATACTGGGTTTTTACTCCAAGAGAAATGGGAAGCCACTGAAGGATTCTGAGTGGTATGATAGACTGTTTCTGTTCTCCTCTGGTGTCCAATTACAATATTATAGGCAGTAATTTTTTAAAAAGATTATTTATTTATTTATTTGACAGATTTCAAGTAAGCAGAGGCAGGCAGGGGGAAGTGGAGGGGGGGGGAAAGCAGGCTCTCTGCTGAGCAGAGAGCTTGATGCAGGGCTCCATCCCAGGACCCTGAGACCACGACCTGAGCTGAGGGCAAAGGCTTAACCCACTGAGCCACCCAGATGCCCCTATAGGCAATAATTTTTTAAAGCAGTCCCCAGTGGGCTCTCTGCTCAGCGGGGAGCCTGCTTCCTCCTCTCTCTGCCTGTCTCTCTGCCTGCTTGTGATCTCTGTCAAATTAAAAAAGAATTTTTTTAAAGCAGTTTTTAAAAACAACAAAACCCTTAGTATAATTTTCTTTACCTTGCAGCTTCTGTGTATAGGGTTTTCAATACTGTTTAAGATGACTCTCTAGCATTCATTAAAAACTAGTTGACCATTGAGTTTACCTAACCATGCTAGTTAATAAAAACAACAAAACCTCTTCCATGTATTGCTTTTGAATATGTTCTAGTAGTTTGTACGTAGTTTAATAGCTATATGCAGAAAGTTGGGCCTCTGAAGAGAAAGAAGGACATTAACATTTATTGAGAATATACTGTCTGCTAGTCAGACAATTTACAACTGTTACTAATCTTCAGTCTTGACATGGGTATTGCTACGTCCTTTTAACATATCTGGAAATGGGAATTTAGCAGTTTTAAATGATTTGTCCAGGGTTAAAGAGCTAGTATGTGGCAGAACATAATTTAGAAGCCTGGTCTCTGATTAGCACACTTTATCTACGTTCCCCCCACCCCTTTCTTTAAACCCAGCAAGTGCTCTTTCAGCATAGATGTGGAATTTTTTATTAGTTTCACTCTTGTTTCTTTGTTATCATATTTCCTAGTGACCTAGTTGTTTCTGTATCAAATGAAATGATCTGATGTAAACATTTAAGTAACTGAAAAATTAAAACTCTTTCCGTACATACAGTAAAAAAGTTGAAGGTAAAATTAATTGCTGGTGGTGGTGGTTTGTTTTGTTTTAAGCTTAAAAAAAGCTGAGCTCATTGAGTCAAGTTGCTGTTTCCATTATGGTCTTATAGGTTGGGTCAAGCATAATGAAAATCTGTGAGAAACCTCCTTTTTGAATTTCAGTGTGTGTTGTTCCAAGTTGTGATAGTATGAGCCATGACATTTGATGAAGAGAAATAGTTCCAAATAGGATTCAGTTGCTTTGTGGACACAAATATGCTCTTGAATAACCTGCTGACTAGTTTACTAGTTTACCTAGTCATTTTAGGTGTACATACCCCATCTAAAATCAAAAACAAGAGAAAAATGTCACTAAAGCATTTTTCATCACTTTGTTGAATCCCTTTTATATAATTAGTACCTAATCACTAGTGGTAATTAAGCTGCTTGTTTGCATTGTAAAATTTTAAGAGAGATTTACTTTTAAAGAGTTCTTTTCTAAAGAATTCTTTTGCATTACACTTATGAATCCTTCGTAACCTGAACCTGAACAACAAGGTGTTCAGCACCAGAGATAAATTGCTGAAATTCATGGCCCATATCTTTGTTATATTAGGATATTTTCATTTCAGTAAACATTTAGAGTGCTTATTTATTATTCATAGGATTCTAATATTTTTGGAGTTAGGATTTGAATAGATACCAGACCTTAGAATTAGGAGATTTCATTTTTCAAGGATCATTTATTTATGAAATAAATATCACATGACTCTTGAATATTAGTCATCATTATAAGTTATTTAACTATGAAACTCTTAAAATCTCATTTAATTCTTTTTGTTTTGTTTTGTTTTCTCCTGAGTAATCTTTTTGTTAATTCTAGATTTCTTTAGAGAAGATGTTTATGGAGAGAAGCAAGTTTAAATTAGCTACCTTGACTGCTTGTTAGAAGGTCAAAAGTTAGTTTGGGGGAGCCAATTGAAATATGATGGCTAACACAAGTATTTTAAGGAGGTTATTTCTGTTCTATTGTAGATAATCAGGATTTAGTAAAAATAACTTTTTAATAGAACAGTCTTGCTGAATTCAAAACATTATGTTCTGTTTACAGTGGAAGTCATCTTTTGAATATCTCATAATTCTTAGGGTGAGGAGAAGAAAATCCTTTAAATTTCTGTCAATAGAGTACTTCTTTTAATATATTAACAATTTTTAAAAAATTTTAAGTAGGCACCATACCCACTGTGGGGCTTGAACTCACAACCCTGAGGTCAAGAGTCTCCTGCTCTACTGACTGAGCCAACCAGGCACCCTGGGATACTTTTTTGAAAACCTATGAGGAAAATCATACTGAACCAAACAAAACTGAGAAACATACAAAACCAGTTTGAATCTTACAAGTATACTTTTCTGTAATATTTTTTTCAGATGAATTGCTATTATATAAAACATTGACAACAGTAATTGTATAGTATAGTATAATTGCACATTCAATTTAGTGTTAGTACAACACATCTTAAAGAAGAGTTGGTCATTGAAAGTACAGAAAGTTTATGGAAGAATGGTAAGAGGCACAGGCCTAACCATAAATAATTATTCTAACCTGCAGATTATAATTTAAAATAATACTGAGTGTTTTTGTTTTGCTTAATATTTGAAATTGTACATGTTCATTTATATTTTGGGGGCATAACCTACACATGTGTTAGTATTTTCTCTGGGTTTCAAGCCTTCTCATTGGAGAAGGAAATACTGACTTTCAGTACCCTGTAGTTTTCCACCTCTACATTTAAAGATATAGATTGTGGACAGCTCTAAAAATAGACGATGACATGACAGTAAACACATTTTTCTTCCTGTTGAATTACTTTTCTTAAATGACCCATCTCCCTCTTCTCCCCTCCACTTCCTCCCAAAAACCCTAAAAAGGAAGTTCCATCCCTAAATTAGCCTTTTATTTAGGTTGTGAGGGAATGCTTAATGGGCAATTATTAGAATGCAGATTGTTTACATGAGATTGGAGAAAGGTCAATTGATCACTTTTCTTAAAAAATAGGTGAAGAAATATTGCTCACAATTCCCCTCCTCCCCCCAGTTCACACATAATTAGTCAGTGGTTGCACTTTTGTCCTTTCTGTTTTCTCTTTAACTTGATGACAATATGGAATAAATGGAAAGACTGCATGCCCTGAAGCCAGGTACCAGGGTTTCTTTCCTAGCTCTGCTACTTTTTGTATAAGTCTGTCTTTAGATAAATTGAACTCTGAGGCTTTGTTCTCTCAGTGGTAAGATGGAATCAGTGATAACCACCTTGCATGATTGTTAATAATTAAATATCTAGTGTAGTGCGGGCACACAGTAGGAGCTCAAATGTTAGCTGCTAATTTTCTGATTATGATTATTTTATCATTTGCATATATATTTTTTCCCTCTGGAGTATTCTTTCCTTCATGAACTTGAAAGGAGGCCTTACTAGGTCTAGTACAGTTCTAAGAGTTTAACCTGAATTAATTCGTGTAACCTCACACCCTGTTTATAGATGAGGATATTGAAGCACACAGAGATTAAGTAATTTTCCCAAAGTCACACAGCAATTAAGAGGCATAGGTGGGATTAAAATCCTGCCAGTCTGGTTTGAGAGTCTACACTAATCATATACTACTTCTCTGTACAGGTAGAAGAGAAGAGGATTTCTAACTTCTACTTAGATTCTTAGTCTGGCTTTCCTGCAGAACTTTGCCCTTAGGTGAAAGTCTTCTCTAGGAGTGGGTAGTCTCATTAGTTGAATTGATTTTTCTTCCCACTTTGACTTCAGACCAGTAATCTTACCAGGACTCTTTTATGGATGAGTGGCTTGGGATATTGGTAACGTTTGGTTATAGCTGCTGAATACTGTGTATCATATACAGAAAGTGTGATTTTTCTGGACTTTACCTGAAACTTAGAAGAGCTAGTTTAAGTTAAACTGTTAATCATATGGTAAACACAGGAGAATCAATATACAGAGTTTTTTGTGAGTATTATGGGTGATCGCTACAGTATTTTGATTTTTAAAACACCTTTTGTGAGCTAGATTCATCAAATCATGAGAGAACTAGAATTAAGTTAGAAAATTAATTCCTTTAAAAGTGTAAAGACCTGGGGCGCCTGGGTGGCTTGGCGGGTTGAGCCTCTGCCTTCGGCTCAGGTCATGATCTCAGGGTCCTGGGATCGAGCCCCACATCAGGCTCTCTGCTCAGCGGGGAGCCTGCTTCCTCGTCTCTCTCTGCCTGCTTCTCTGCCTGCTTGTGATTTCTGTCTGTCAAATAAATAAAATCTTAAAAAAAAAAGTGTAAAGACCGTAGTATCTCTCTCTCTCTCTCTCTTTTTTTTTTTTTGTGTTCACACTGAATTTGAAACTTAAGGGTGAGAAGATGAAAATTCAGAATAATAGAAATAATATATCTTTAATTTTTTGCTTTAAAATGCAATTTTTTTTGCATTTCAAAATGCCCTTTAAAATTATTTCCATTTTGGAATTATTAGGACTTAGTTGACTAGGAAATAATTTTCCATGTTCATTATTTTTCTGGAGGGAAATACTTAAAAGGAACTTCTTAACATTATGATCATTATTGTAGAGCCTAAGTCCTTGTCCTTTTTTTTTTTTTTTTTTTTTGAAGATTTTATTTGTCAGAGAACACAAACGGGGAGCAGCAGGCAAAGGAAGGGGGAGACACAGGCTCCTGCCTGAGCAAGGAGCCAAACACAGGACTGGATCCTAGGACCCCCTGATGATGACTGGAGCCCAAGGCAGACCCCAACCAACTGAGCCACACAGGCATCCCAAGCCTTTCTAAGTCCCCGTTCTTCTATCACAAAGACTTTATAGGTTCAGTGGTAAAATGTACTTGACTATATGATACTTGGCTACATCCAAAGCATTTTTTTTCCAGATAACTATTTTACTTTTTTATAATTTTTATTTTTTTTAAGATTTTTAAAAAATTTATTAGAGAGCACAGGCAGACAGAGAGGCAGGCAGAGGCAGAGGGAGAAGCAGGCTGCCTGCCGAGCAAGGAGCCCGATGTGGGACTCTATCCCAGGACGCTGGGATCATGACCTGAGCCGAAGGCAGCCGCTTAACCAACTGAGCCACCCAGGCGTCCCTTTTATAATTTTTAAAAAGAGAGAAAGTGAGTGGGAGAGAAAGGACTGGTGGGGGGAGGGGCAGAGGGAGAAGCAGACTCCCCACTGAGCAGGGAGGGAGGGTGATGCTGGACTCTGATGGTGGGAGCCAATCCCAGGATCCTTACCATGATATGAGCCAAAGGCCAACGCTTAACTGACGACGCCACCCAGGAGCCCCTTAAACTATTATTTTAAATGTGATTCATGAATTTCTTGAGTGAAAAAAAGTTGCAGACATGTTAGACTTAAGTATTGAACGATACATGTTGATAACTGGATTTTTTATTTTGGAAAGATGAACAAATAAGTGTTTTTTTATGGTCCAAAATTATAATAGTATCTCTAACTTTGGTGACCACATACAATTTTAATTAGCTTTCTGTTACAAAAGATAACACTTCTCTCCTTTTTTCCCTTCCTCTCACTCTCCTATTCTTCCTCTCTCCCCTTACCTCTTGTTCCCCCTCCTTTTTTACTAGAATTAAAAAATAACCAGAATATATTCTGTATTTTATACATTTTGCATATTTCAGTACTGAATTTCCTTGAAAATTTGATAGCCTATTTGAGTACTGAAGATTGTAATATCTTATTTAATGATTGATTTAAATAAAATTTATTTAAAAGGAACAAACTAAAAAAGCCAAATGACATATACTTATTTGAGTGCTGAATCATTGTAGTTGTTACATGTTTTTGCTCTAGGGAAGATCACCACTGCATTTGTAGTAGAAATAGAGAAAAATCCATCTGTTTTTGTCTTGTACTTCAGTTTTCTATCCACCCTCTCATCCCCTGTAAATAATATTTTGCTGGCTAGATACCGTTTTTCTCTTCCTTAAGTTGATAGAAATTTAAACCTTTAATGCCATGCTCTTAAAATCAGAAAACCTTGCCTTGATGTCGCCATGTAGCCTGGGAAAAGAGGGTGGAAGTGTTAGAGGTCTCCTAGAGAACTTGGGGAAGGGGCAAGCTGTATGTAGTACATCCCAGTTTTATTCTAGGACAGACTTTGAGACTATAGAATTGAGTACATCCTCCCTAGTAGGGGAGCACATGGCTAAGATTGGTTCGAAGAACAGAGAGCTGACAGAAAAATGGTAAGAGTGCATTATAAGTACAAAAAGGGGAGGGCACTTACCAGACGTAACAAGAATGGGATTGCTTATTACTTCTTGGCCTAGCAGAAACCCATCCTGTCAGTTCTGTGCCAGGTTTCACTCATTAACCTTTATGGTCTTGGAAGTGGGTAGCTACAGCCCTTTCCTTAAGATATATTGATATTGCCCTATATACTGGAAACTTTAACCAGTTAAAACAGTTTAATTTTTATATACAAAGACATTATTTATTACATATACTTTTTTCAAATAAGATAATAGAGTTAAATTGTTCATTTGTATAATTTTGTTACTAATTTGTGTGGGTAGGATGATTTTTTTATCTTTGTTCCCCAGTTTTCTTATATCTGGCACTGTGACAAGAAGTCATTATAGACTGAACAGTTCTTTTGGCTTGCATAAGTGACTTAAGCTATATTTTTCCTTCCTCTTTTCAGCAAAAATGATTCAAGTTTCAGGGAACAGAGCACTGGATTTAATATTAAATGATGAAACTCCAAGTAATGCTGATTGTTTTTCTGTCTCCAACTTTGGGGGAATGGGAAGAAGTTAATACAAAGAAGTTAATTCGGTTTAATTAAAAAGTAATTTCCAGGATGTAGCCTGTAGTTGGTATACTTCAGATTAATCTCCCAACACTTTTACAACCTTATACAATGGTCACTGGTGATCATAGTGACCATCAGATACTTCTCTATTCTTCAAAGAAAAATTAAAATGTATATTAGTGTACTATCTCAAGGGAAAAAGGTATATTAATTTTAAAAATAATACTAAATAATTCAAGTTAAAGTCAAAGTGGCTTTCCTTTTAAACAGTATATTAAAATAAGGTGGGTATCTTCCTTGGCATTTGATTTCATTGTGGGTTTGTTGCATTGAATAATAAGTCTTGAGAAGATACTTTTCAAAAGGGAAGAATCCTAGACATCTGAGAGATGTGTTGTGTAATGTGGTATGAGTTATCTGGTTTCCAGAGGTGATAGAGTTATTAGTGAGGTAGCACGAGGTTCGTGAGTTTGTAGTTTCTTTATTTTAATGGAGAACAGAGGTTGACATTTTAATCTGTAATCCTAAACAATAATATATTTACAGAGAGAGGAGTGTGGCTGACAAATCAGACTCCAGGGCATAAACATCTTTCATATTGTAAGAGATAGGGTTAGTTTTCATATTTGATTTTGCATGTTCTTATTTTTATTCTGCAGTAAGGTGGAAATATTTATATTTTTGATAGTCTTTTTCTTGAAAAATCTCAAAAGGCTTATAACTATGTACAGTACGTAGTGTGGTTTGTGGAAAGACTACAAAGACTCAGACTCATGAGATCTTTCTCTTCCTGTCCCATTTCTACTAATAATAACCTGGGTGATTTTTGAACAGATTCCTTAACTTTCTGGGTCTCTTCTCACCTGTACAATTGGGATTGAGGTTTGTGATCCGTCAGTTTGGGCTAGATGAGAGAGGCTGGGATTCTCAGATGTGTTGCTTAATCCACGGAACTCTATTAATATGTGCCTTACTCATGTGCTTTTTTCCCCCTTGAAGTAGTAGCTCAGCAGGAACTCAAGTACTTTGCTGAGAGATGGTGATAGGACTTGGTGGGGGAAGAATAATAATGGGGAGGTTAAAATTGCACAGGAGATCAGTTTGGGTGGAAAGAGAGAAACATGGTCCTTGATACTGGGAGAGTAGAGGGCCTCTTTGCCCTTCTTAATTTTGCACTGGGTTCAGGTTAGATGAGAAAGGAGTCTGTGTCAGCATAAGGCAAATAAGAAGAGGTTATTACAGCAGAGAGCCTGTTTGGGGAGAGCCTCTGCTAGGCTTGGGCTAAGGGGAAAGAGATGATTCTTTCAGGGGAAAGAAAGAGGAAATTATTAAAATTACCTTTGTTGGAAGGATCCAGGGTATTTGTTCATATTGCACTGCTTTCTCTTTGAATGCAAATATGGGGAAATTCTTCTGATAATTATCTGGGTTTCTGAACACCATCAGGAGAAATGTAGGGTACTCATATTTCTTTTTCACATTTGGTAAAAATAGCAAGAAAACAAGGGGTGGGGTTGGGAGAATTGTATCCTATATCCTTTATAAGGGGTTTTAAGACTGCAACTAATACCTGTTAATCTCATTGTTCTCTGGAGTCATTGACTGTTCAGGCTGGCTAGATAATGTTACTTCTTCATCACCACTCCTTATGCATCCTTTTAGAGCTTTGTGGTTGGTCAAGGTTTTGAGAGTAGCTGAATTTCCCTTTCTAGAACCTTTATATATGCGCTCAGGATCCACTTTTAGGAGAAGTGCAGGGTGGTTGAATTTCCTTCACCTTTTAATTTCTTCTGTAAAATAATACCAAACTTTGTGCTTTACATTAAAAAATTGTCTGGTTAATAGATCAAAAATAAGGCTTGACTTGAAATATTTTAATATTTTATGAGGAAAAAGTATTGCTAAGAGTGATTAGTTAGCCATGTAGATATAGTCATATGATTTTATGTAGAGTTTCAATTTATTTTTTGGTTTCAATAGAACAAGTTGAAATCATCGCAGAAGGATAAAGTTCGTCAGTTTATGATCTTCACACAATCTAGTGAAAAAACAGCAGTAAGTTGTTTGTCTCAAAATGACTGGAAGTTAGATGTTGCAACAGACAATTTTTTCCAAAACCCTGAACTTTATATACGAGAGAGTGTAAAAGGATCATTGGACAGGAAGAAGTTAGAACAACTATACAATAGATACAAAGGTGAGTGCTTGTGACTTTAAATATTTTGAACCAGGTTCCAGTTAACATGCTTATGAGAAATCAGGCATACATAGAACATAAATTGGGTGAATGTGTCCAACAGAGCTCTGTAGATCTTAGAATTACTTCAAGAGATCTGAGAGAAATTCTTTCCCTCTTTTCACTAAAATTTCTTCTTAGCCTCTATTTCTTCCTCCCTTATCCTCCCCCGCTCCTTTTTCCCCACAAGATCCAGTTTTAGAATAGTCACTGGGGGCCTGGATTTTTCCCCTCATTTTCATAAAATTCCACCGAACCAATTTTAAGAAGACCCGCATAATAATTTTAACAACCTTTAGAGAACTATGAAGTAATACTTTAAAAAAGTTAAACAAGATATAACAGATGAATAAAGAAGAAGTTGATAGCTTCTCCCTCTTTATTCTCCTGAGGGAACCAATATTTGATAGCCTGGTGTGGGTCCTTCCGTATCTTTTATGTTTATGCAGAAATATACATACTTTCTTTCAAAAATTTTCCTAAAGTGGGATTACCTTTTATGTTTAACTTATGCCCAGAAGCCAAAAGATACACGTTTTTTATTTTTAGAGATACTAGCAAATCACCTACAACAGTGCATTGTTTGAGTGTCTCTTCTTGTATTTGTCATTACTTTAAATTGTTGCCACCTGATCAGTAAATATATTGATAGTTGGGTTTTTTCTTTGATTTGAATAGCACATGTTTATATTGTTGAGATTGGGATTGAATTGCAGAATTTATAGTTTTTTTCTGATATTAAGAAATGATTGCCATTATAAAATGAACTTTGCTGTAAGAAAACAAGAAATTCTGTACATATGTTCAGAAAAAAATCCTTTTTTTTATAGGAATGTCTGATTTTCTGAGTGTATATGAGTATGGGACATTTTTCACATGAATAAATAAAATTTAAAAATCAAGTGCCCATCCTCCCCCCCCCCAATCTTCCTGTTCATATTAATGCTATTTCAGGGACAAAATAGCTTTAAACATTATAGGGGGAACTGGATATTTACCCTAAAGATACAAATGTAGTGATCTGAAGGGGCATGTTCACCCAAATGTTTATATAGCAATGTCCACAGTAGCCAAACTATGGAAAGAACCTAGATGTCTATCAACAGATGAATGGATAAAGAAGATGTGGTATAGATATACAATGGAATACTATGCAGCCATCAAAAGAAATGAAATCTTGCCATTTGCAACGATGTGGATGGAACTAGAGGGTATTATGCTGAGCGAAATAAGTCAATCAGAGAAAGACAATTATAAGATCTCTCTGATATGAGGAATTTGAGAGGCAGGCGGGGGTTGTGGGAGTAGGGAAGGAAAAATTAAACAAGATGAGATCGGGAGGGAGACAACCCATAAGAGACTCCTAATCTCACAAAAAAAACTGAGGGTTGCTGGGGTGGAGGGGTAGGGAGAGGGTGATTGGGTTATGGACATTGGGGAGGTGAGTGCTGTGAAATGTGTAAACCTGATGATTCACAGACCTGTACCCCTGGGGCAAATAATACATTATATATTAGTAAAAATAATTTTAAAAAATATTATAGTGGGAAAATTAATGTTAGAATATTACCATTTCATATCTCTGATCCATTGTGAACATTTAAAAAATGGAATATAGAGCATTACTTTGTCAGTTTTAAGCACAGCATAATAAAGTATGGCACTAATTTAATATTGCACTTATTTTTAAAGATCCTCAAGATGAAAATAAAATTGGAATAGATGGTATACAGCAATTCTGTGATGACCTGGCACTCGATCCCGCCAGCATCAGTGTGTTGATCATTGCATGGAAGTTCAGAGCAGCAACACAGTGCGAGTTCTCCAAACAAGAGTTCATGGACGGAATGACAGAGTTAGGGTGAGTCTGTAATCACCACAGGAAATTATAGATATATTATTGTGAGAATTAACTATGGAACTGAATTGTGTTATGAATTTGTAAATGTCAGTTTTTAAATTTACCAGCCTACAAACATTGGTATAAATAGAAATGGGGTAGTTTGCTAGCTCCTTCCCATGTTGTATAGTTTCCTGGGTTTGTCAAGGTTTCTGTGTAGTTTAACCTATTCCCTTTGCCTTATGCTTTTATCATTTGTTTCTAAGGAAGGTTCATTATATTAAAATAAATTACTGTGCTTTAATATTTAACTTGGATAAGTGAAATGAGCAAGCTATAATTTATTTCTCATTGTGAAGTTGTGAACTCTGAGTTTGTAAACAAACTCCTAGAATATAAAATCTTAGAAGTTACTACTTGCTTTTTGTTCCACTTATACCTTGAACAGCTGATTAGCTGAATGTCTTGGGATAAATAAATTAAAAAGTCATGGGTAGAGATTTTACCTATGGTATCTAGTTGTCCATAGTAAATGAGAATATGAAAAAGTTATTCAGTCTATGGAGCGGTAATGGGTTGCTGCCTTCTTCTGTGTGCAGTAGATGACGAGTAATAATAGCTACTAACATTTGTTGAACATTCATTTTTATTTCAGGAACTATGCTAAGTAAATAAGTATTTCACTTACACAACAACTTTGTGAGAGAATGTTTGCCCATTTTAGAGAAGAGGAAGAGAAATTATGGAATTAGGGAGGATTAGAGCCAGAATTTGAACCCAGGCATTCTGATTCTTGAGCCTAGGAACATTATAATCAGCCAGGGTCCAGAAGAGACACAAAAACCATGTCAGTAATTTAAACAGGGAAAATTTAAAAAGTACTGTGTAAAAGAGGTAAAAGAAAATTCTAAGGTATAACAGAAGTGGCAGATGCAGGAAGCCACCATCACCCTTAACGGCGGTGGGAAGTGAGCAAAGAAGGAACCTAGAAAGGAAAGAAATCCCTGCAAGGCTGAGATTGAGGAGTTACGAGGAGAGGGTGTGGCTGCTGCAGGAACACGAGGCCTGTGGTGCTTGCTTTGCCTGCCACTCTAGTTGAGAAAAACTGGCTGGAGTCCACTTGTGGCCGGGCCATGTGAGTTGCCACCATTGCTGAACACTGCTGGGAGCTCCCGGCACACAGAAACCCCTTGGGAAAACAGACTAGGAGAGGAAAAGTTCCTTCTTGCTCTTCCAGCCACTTGTCACCCCTGTTGGTAGAACGTAACAGTGAGCTAGCTGGTCAGAAAAGCAAAGCCTGACAATTGGTAGTTGAATGCAAATAGTCACAAAGTAGGGCAACGAAGGGTAGGCCTAAAGTTGAGGAGCAATAATTAATAACTGGCCTAGACACTGTGTTCTGCCTACCGCAACTGACCTATCCTGAACTTGTTAGAATATTCTGTACTAGGACAGTTTCTGTACTAAGATAAGTAACTAGAACTTACTTATTTTTCATTTGAAACTAAATTCATATAAAATGTAATGAACTTCCAAATCAAAATTTTAATCTACAGACTACTGAGCAAGAAGGTGTTATGAAGAACACAGAAGAGAAATAAAAGCAGAAATGATTAGAAGGAAAAATGCAATGATGGCTTGTGGAATCTATAAAAAGAGAATTTCTGGGGTGCCTGGGTGGCTCAGTCATTAAGTGGCTGCTTTCATCTCGGATTATCCCAGGGTTGTGGGCTTGAGCCCCACATTGGGCCTGCTTCTCCCTCTCCCACTCCCCCTGCTTGTGTTCCTGGTCACGCTCGCGCGCGCGCGCGCGCGCTCTCTCTCTCTGTCAAATAAATAAATACAAATCCTAAAAGAAAAAAAAGAGGATTTCTGCCTTCAGGCAATTATGTGGAAAGAAAGATGGGTACATAGACTCTTTCAGTTCCTTGAATTGGAGTTGAATGCTTTGCAAATGGAAAAAGCTTAATACTGATTTGAGATAAGCAGTTGGAGATGATGGGGGTTCACCTGATATTTATTATTATAGTTTGTATAATAACACCTTTTCAAGGAGAATGCTTCATCTAAGGAAGAGACACTGTGCTTTCATTTAGAGAGCTAGACATGTGACTTGTTACCAGGTAAGGAGTATCTACTACTGTTTAAACTGGTGATTGTTATGGTGATTACTATACATTCTATTCACTGTAGCTGAATTCTATAATTTGGGTATGTTGAAAGTCCAGTGAATTACATAATTAAAAGTAATACTGCATTTCTTTTAAAAATGGTAATTCTGACATTTAATCACTCCAGACCTTTACTTCCTTCAGCCAACCTCATACTTGTTTATGTAATGTAAAAAAGGTAAAATTTTTAAACATTTTTAAAATTTAAAATTTTTAAAGGTTAAATTAAAAAAAAAAGATTTTTAAAAAACGTTCTATGAAATAAATATAAGCTACCATAGGAATGTGTAAGCCCTTTATAGTGAAAAAGTTTATCTTTTATAAACTTTAATTTTATAATGTAGATGTGACAGCATAGAAAAACTAAAGGCCCAGATACCCAAGATGGAACAAGAACTGAAAGAGCCAGGACGATTTAAGGATTTTTACCAGTTTACTTTTAATTTTGCAAAGAATCCAGGACAAAAAGGATTAGGTAAGAATTTTTAAAATTATATTTGGTGTTTCAAATATTTTAAAATAGGTTGACAGTGTCACTTTTGTTTTGTAATAGAAAGTTTTGTGTTTTGAGCATTAAGTCATCATGAAAATACCAGTTACTGAAAAATAATAGGAAACAAAGAACTTTTAATTAATCAGAAAATACCATGCACGTTAAATAATGTTACCCCGGATACCATATCTGAACCACTGATTTTTTTTTAAGAACTGTAATATAGAAAATAAATAGTTAAAATTTCACTGGCATATATGTATACATTTATTTACTTGTGTATATTTATGTGTATATACATTTGTGTATATGTATGTATATATATACAATAAAAAATATTTATTATGTAGAAGATATTATACACTCATAGGACCATAAATTATTTCACTATGGATCTGTAGAAATAGCACTGTAAGATTTCTGAGTCATAGAATGCTAAAGAAATCTATTCTTTTTGTTTATGATTTGTTTGGAAGCTGTAAGAAAGAATAAAAATGAAGATTATCAAGTATAATCTTATGCAGAAATCCTATCTGTAATCACCACTCTTTAACAATTTAGATCAGTCAGTTTGTGCTGTATGTAATACCATATGCTTGCTTTGGGGATGGCTAAGGGATATGAAAGTGAAAACTACAATGTAATTTTACAGTTTACCTAGAAAGATTTGACGATAGCAGGTAATACACAATAATAAACGTGTGAGGGTTTTAGATAAAAGGAGTAATGAGTAAAAGCAGGAATGGTTGGGAAATGCTTCCTGGGCAAGATGGGATCTGAACTAAAGGATATGGTATTTGACTCTATAAGGAAAGATAAAAGGTGCTTCGAGAAGATGGTTATGAATGACTATCTGAAACGTCAGAGATAAGCTTGGCTTCTTTGTAGGAGAGAGAAAACAATGTGATTTTAGTGGAAATGCTTATTTGAAGATGAAGTTCGTGAGACATTGTAAGGCTTGACAACCACAGTCTTCTTTTAAAAACAGGGCAGAAAAGGTTTAAATTAGAATTTGTGGGCAGTAGGGATACACTGAAGATTTTGATGATAACAGTATCTTCCGTTTACTGTGTGCCTGGCAGTGTGCTAAGTACATAAATTGCTTCATTTCATGTTTAACAGTTCTATGAGTTACTCATTTTTTCATTCAATAATTTGTCACCTGCCATGTGCCGTATACATAGTAATAGAGTGCTAGCCATTTTTCTATCCTGATTTTGCAGATGAGGAAACCTTCATATGCCTACAGGAAGGTTAAATAACTTACCCAGTGATGGAAGTAAGTTTGTTTTTGATTTTGAAGATAGTAGTTAGACTAATAGGGGCCTCTTGCACTAATCCTTCTTTATATTTTAAGTTAGAGGGGAAAATGCATTGATTTTGTGAATAGGGATGATTAGACCAAGGAAGTGGTTGAAAGCCAGTGAGGAAGGGATAAGTGTACATTTGTATTGGAAATTTGGCCTAACAAGTGACTGAATGTGATTGAATTGATTGAAGATATACAAGATACTTGTAAAGCAAAATTACAAATAGTGAAGCCTCCTTTCCAACTGATTATTCAGTTTAGTTTGGATTTTCTTCTTGTAGTAAAATTCCTCATTTTGCAGGCAAAATAAACTGGGATGGATGATATGTTGGGTTAGTTTCTCTACTATTTGTGGCCATCAGTTAACTGGGCTGCTTTTTCCTAGTTTCCTCCTTCCTTCCCACAAGTAAAAACTGATTAAAATTTTTGAATTTGTATGTATACACTGCAGTAACTATTTTTGTTGTGTTTGGAAATGTAGCACAATATTTTGGTAAGATTAAATAAAATGTTATGAATATAAAATGTTGATTTAAATGGGCTGAATCTATTTCTTTAGTTATATCCCTTTCCTTTATTGGAGCACAAAACTAATGATATTTTGGGATTAATATATAGTTTTGATATTGAATTTTAGTTTTTATTACATGTGGTGAAAATAAAGCAAAATTAAATTTTTGTTAGATATTGGATATAGTAAATTGGAATTTTGGATTATAGGGAAAACTGCAAAAAAGATGGTACAGAATTAGATTTAAAAATTTTACTATCTAATGTAGAGTACTGAACTTAAGAAAATTGTAGTATTTTTGATGGATGTAGATTTTCTGTTTTACAGGATGAAAAAAGAGTTCTATCCATTGGTTACACAATAGTGTGAATGAACCTAATACTAAGTGAACTGTACAATTAAAAATGGTTAAGGTGATACATTTTGTTATATTTAACCACAATTTTAAAATTGTTTAAAAAAAACCCATAGAATGTATAGCTCAGAGTGAGCCCTAATGTAAAATATGGACTTGAGTTAATAATAGTACATCCATATTGGCTCATCAGTTGTAAGAAATATACCACACTAAAGCAAGGTGTTAAAAATAGTGGAAACGGGGGGGAGGGGGGGAGGTATGGAGGTATGTGGGAACTGTCTGTACTTTCTTCTCAGTTTTTCTGTAAGACTGAAACTAAAAAATTTTTTTAATTTAAAAAGGGAAAAACATAATAGGAAGACAAATCTCCTTTTGTTTTGCATTGGTGTTGAGTATCAGGAAATGTAATGACTTGCTTGGTTGAAGAACTTAATTAAAAAGAAAACCGTTTTCTTGACAGCCTTTCTGAAGGCTCACAGGGCTCTTAAATTACAGTATTTGGCAGAGAAGAATTAGAAGATCACATAGGAGAGGAGGTGAGGCCCAAAACAAACTGGCAGAGTGACAGTGACAGCACTGTGGTTTATTTATAAATAGCTCTGCTAGTTATAATGAGAGCTGGTGTTTTCCATATTTTCCCATTTTTTTATAACTTGATTTCCTTTGACACCAGGATGGGGTGCTTCCACTCTCACTGTCTGCTTCAGGCATCTGGTATTTCTGATAGTCTTCTGAATCTTAAATTTGAAAGAGATTTCATAAGTTGTCTAACCTGTCCAAAGTAGCATCCATAGCTGATGCTTATGAACTTTTTACTTTGGAACATCCAGGGATTGGACACACGTTGTTTTATGAAATGGTCCGTTCTTGTCACAGAATACTCCTACTTCTTATCACACAGTTCTTCCTTATGAAGTGAGCATCATTGTCTTGCTAACTTCTACCATTGCCCTTATTTGTCCTCTACCCTCAGCAGAGCACAGAGGAAGTCTGACCATCTAAAGACTGCTGTCATTTACCCCTTCTTTTTTTTTTTCCCAGGTTAGCATCCCAATTATTTTAACTGTTCTTCTTATGAGAAGACCTTTGTTATTCCTGTTACTGTCCCCTACCAGGCACATTTCCAATTTCTCAGATTCTCTCAAAAATAGAGCTCTTAAAGCTGAACATAATACTCCAGAAGGAGGCTGTTTAATGTAGAATGCCATGAGTCTGTTATTTTTTGTGAGATTGTTCATTCTGTTTGGTCAAAAATTACATTTGTTCTTTAACAACCATGTCATTTTTAGGACCATCGTGAACTTTTATTAGACTAAAGATTGTAGGTTATTTTCTTGTGAACTGTGGTTCAGCTAGAATCTTATACCTGTGCAGTTGATTTAAAAAATTTTAAGATTGGGGCACCTGGGTGGCTCAGTGGGTTAAAGCCTCTGCCTTTGGCTCAGGTCATGATTCCAGGGTCCTGGGATCGAGCCCCACATCTCCTGTTTCCCCCCCTCTCTCTGCCTGCCTTTCTGCCTACTTGTGATCTCTCTCTGTCAAATAAATAAAAATTTTTGTGAAGATTTTTATTTAAGATTATTTGTTAGGCATTTACTTTAATATTTAGACATAATTTTATAGAGTGTTTTTAAGGTATATTTTCATCTGTGTAATCCCATTTGGTTCTTGTAACAACCCTTTGAGCTGTGTAAAAAACCTATCATCCCCTTTGTTGTAAAGATGGAGAAATTAATGGATAGAGAGGTTGACCTACTAAGGTAGTGTAACGTTAGAGTTGGTAGAACTGGGATTCAGTCTCAGATTTTCTGGCTCTCTGTTCTGTTTTTTTTGTTTTGTTTTGTTTTTACATTGTGCTAACTATAGATATTGCTAAGTAAATGTGATTGTGAATAGGATTGTTAATCACCATTCCATCTTCCCTAGTGAGTTGGCCACATTTTGTTTCCCTTAGGGACAGTATTTGGATCCAGTCTCAATTCATTTCCATGTTCATTCAGCACTCAGTTTATTACCTTTTATGAAATCCCACGTTGCCCTGTTGATTTTGTTTGACTGGGATTACCTCAAATTTTTAATTTTACTATAAGGGCTTAAAAATTCGTTCTGCAAGTGTCAGTTTTAGGCAATTTTTTTATTTGCTTGTGCTTGTCGCTTTTTCTCTGTATTTTCCTTCTACTTATTATAACTATGTTGCCAATTGTTACCTTCTTGTTGAATTTGCTCTGTTTTCCAATACTGCTTCAGAATCTCTAATTAATAATAATTTTAAAAATTATTAAAAATAAATAATAGTGGGGCACCTGGGTGGCTCAGCAGGTTAAAGCCGCTGCCTTCGGCTCGGGTCATGATCCCAGGGTCGTGGGATCGAGCCCTGCATCGGGCTCTCTGCTCTGCGGACAGCCTGCTTCCTCCTCTCTCTCTCTGCCTCTCTGCCTACTTGTGATCTCTGTCTATCAAATAAATAAATAAAATCTTTTAAAAAAAATAAAAAAATAATAGTAATAGTAAGGACTCATATTATTTATCAGGCACTGTTCTGAATGTCTTATGTCTATTAACTCATTTAATCCTTACAGCAACCCTGTGAGAGTAGGTACTGTTAAATTTATTTTAAACAGAATTAAAGAGAGGTGAATTCACTTACCCAAGTTTCCTAAACTAGTGGTAGAGTTGGAATTTAAGAGGCTAAAATACTATTTCAAACCACTTCTCTCTAGCTAGGCTTTTTTCTCTGTCACGCAGACATTTCTATCTAAAGGGCAGTTTTTCTAAATTGCTAAAAGGTAATTGCCATTTTATCTCTGTACAGTCTTACAAATTTCAATTCTTTTTTAAAAAAAGATTTATTTATTTATTTGAGGGAAAGAGCGAGGGAGGGAGAGAGGGCATGCATACACACATAACATAAGCGAGCCAGGGTTGGGGGGCGTGGAAAGGGGTAGAGGGAGAGAACCTCAAGCAGACTCCTTACTGCATGTGGAGCCCAATGTGGGACTCAATCTCAGATCCCTGAGATCATGACCTGAGCTGAAA
Organism: Taxidea taxus jeffersonii; assembly: GCA_003697995.1. Taxonomy (NCBI): domain Eukaryota; kingdom Metazoa; phylum Chordata; class Mammalia; order Carnivora; family Mustelidae; genus Taxidea; species Taxidea taxus. Next base: position 29,967 of record ML109567.1, read on the forward strand.
CTAAGTTGGACACTCAATTATAAGTTATTATAAGTCTTAATTATAAGTTATTAAGTCTTTTTGAGAATACCTTTTTCATTCAAAAATATTTATTGACTCTCTACTCTGTGAGCATAGAGTCAGGAACATCTGAAGTTTGTCTGGGTGAGTTTGCAAAGTCTTCACAAAGATGATTAATTTTTTTTTCATACAACAGTGGTTAAATTTATTTGTTCAAGGCCTCATATTGCAAACATTAAACCAAGCATGGGCTTTGATTCTGTGAGCCCAGATTCACATATTTAGGAAAATAAAAGCACACTATGATCATGTATATGGATGAAAAACTAAAGGCTCACAAGTTAATCACATTGTAGTTTTAAATTTCTACAGCCTAAAAGCCAGAAGTCACAGATCTTTTAGGTCTTTCTGGATGTTCCACGAGGTATTTGCTCTTTTCTTGAGCTGGGCAACCTCACCATCCTTCAGCTTCTGGTTGACCACACTGGTTAAGCCCTGAGCGCTCAGGATACATGGAAGGCTCAGGAAGACTTCGTTCTCAATGCCTTATATCCTCTTACCACTATTGACACTGGATGAATCCTGGATAGATTTTTCAACATGGATTCAGTGAGATTAGCCACACTTAATCCAGTAGCCCAGTTGGTACATCCTTTTAGCTTGATGACTCCTTAGGCACTTTCAACCACTGTCTTAGGCACTTCGTTCCAATTTTTACTGTCATTGGCTCTTCCCATTTCTGGATTCAGTTCCTGAAGAGAAACATCTGCCATATTCAGTCCACTCCACACAACCTTGTGTCCACACCCACAACCCTTGAGTCATATCTTCTCCCAGAACCCATCCATGGCAGCTGCTGGGATGAATGTCAAGTTTTTCATCCATAAGATAGCAAAATCTAGCAGAATTCAGATTATCCCTACTTCTAATGACATGGTGCTTGCATGGTCCACTTAGTTTCCAGGTAACATGTTTGAGAATATGTTTCCAGGTAACATGGTTGAGAATATCCACTGCTCTCCTAAAAGCAGCAGCTCAGCTCCCAAAAGAGAAATTACAAATCTTAGAAGTTAGAGAAAGGTGGAGACTAGGGATTCTAATTATACAAGAAAAGTCAATTAATGACAATGGAAGTCTATTCTTCACAACAGTATTAAGACAAACTCAACGCTTTTAAATCCGGGAACCTGCCATTCCATTCCTAATCAAATGATTTTACAACCTCTATAAGTACAAGAATTACATAGAGGTGTAAAGCCATCTTCCTCCTTAGAGACACTGCCATATCGAAGAGAAGGTGCCCTTTGGTAAGCTTCTCCTGCTGAGTGCTGCAAGCTTCATGGTACTTCAGAGCCCCAGTAATTAAGGAGTTCATGACAAAAGATAAAAGTGAAAAAGTAGACACAGAGATCTGTGAAACTTATATATGTTTATAGCTTCATATAAACTATAATATATATAAAGTTTATTATATATATTATATATATAATATAAAAAAGTTTAATATATATAAAGTTTATTATATAAACTTCATATAAACTATATGTTTATATATAGTTATAGTCATAGTTATAGCTATGAAGCTTTGTAGCTTCATAGCTATAAACATTCATGTGTAGGTTTTTGCGTGGACATAAGTTTTGAGTTCATTTGGTTGCCTCTTCTTCTGCAACTGGTGTAATCAGGTTTTTCCTTGAGTTGCCATTGTGCCCAGAGAGAACTGGCTTTAAGAGTCGAGCAAGGAAGACAATGTTAGCTGCGTGCGTCTCTTCCAGTGCAGGATCTGCAAGCGAAGATGATTAATTTTTGAGCTGTGAAGAATGAGTTAATGTTTTTGAGGCAAAAAAAAAAAAAATAGAAGCCATCTCTTTCTTTTGTGGAGTGATTAGCAAGTTCAGTTGTTCAGAGGTGAGAGACCTAGCACCTTTGAGGAACTACAAATAAGTTCATTTAACTAGAAGTATAGATTTTACCCGAAGGCAATAGGAAAATTATTGGAGATTAAAAAAAATTTTTTAGTAGGCATTATTTTTTAAGCTGTTTTAGGTTTACAGCAAAATTGAGTAGAAGATACAGAGATTTTTCCATGTACCCTCTGCCCCCACACATACATAGTTCCTTCCACTATCAACATCCCTCACGAAAGTAGTACTATTTCTTACAGTTGGGTATACGATATAGGTATACTGATGCATCATTATCACCCAGAGTTCAGGTTTACATTAGGGTTCACTCTTGGTGTACATTCTGTGGGCTTGGACAAACATAAAAACATGTATCTATCATTACAGCATCCTACAGAGAATTTTCACTGCCCTTAAAGTCCTCTGCTTACCTATTCATCTTTTCCTCCCTCCTAACCCTTGGCGACTGCTGATTTTTTTGCTCCATAGTTTTCCTTTTTCAGAATTAGCCTTTTCAGACTGGCTTCTTTCACTTAGTAATATCAATATGCATTTGTTTTCCTGTATATCTTTTCATGGCTTCATAGTTCATTTTCTTTTAACACTGAATAATATTCCTTTGTCTGGTTATACCAAAGTTTATATGATCTATCTACCAAAGGACATTTTGGTTGCTTCAAAGTTTTGGCCATTATGAATAAAGCTGCTATAAACATTCATGTGTAGGATTTTGCGTGGACATAAGTTTTGAGTTCATTTGGGTAAATACCAAGGATTGCAGTTGCTGAATCATATGAAGAGTATGTTTAGTTTTGAAACTGCCAAACTGTCTTCCAGAGTAGCTGTACTATTTTGCATTCCCACCAGCAATGAATGAGAGTTCCTGTTGCTTCACATCCCCACCAGCATTTGTTGTTGTCAGTGTTTTGGATTTTGACCGTTTCAAAAGGTGTGTAGTGGCGTCTCGTTGTTTTAATCATTGAAGAATTTTAACATGGAGGTGACAGTTTGTATGCCTGAAAGGTTCATGTGAAAGCATTGTGGTTCTTTAAAAGGAGTAGAGTCAGAACTAAAGGAAGAGTGATTGGTTATAGGCTCTTGCAGTGATGTAGCTGGATGCAGAGGACCCTAGCAATGGTCCTGTAGTAGGGATGGAGAAGAAATTTTTTAAAAACATACTTAGAAGCTAAAATGAAAGTGCTTCGACTGAAAGTGTGTGATGAGGAAAAAAGGAGTTTCTCTATCAATTCTGAACACCTTTAGGGAACATTTGGAAATGTATGCATGTGTTTTTTGGTTGTCATATGACTGAGGGTTTCTTCTGGCCTTAGGAGGGTGCTGAATGTCATACAGTGTATAGGGCAATTCTTCACAATGTGACATTGTGTTTCATTGAGAAACACTCTAGGGTGAGGACGCTGAGAGAACGAATAGCAGGTCTGTAGAGGAAGATAATGAGTTCAGTTTGAGCTCTGTTGAATTTGAGCTGTTTATGGATACCCAGTTGAAGATGTCCTTAGGCAATTTGATATGTGAATCTAGAACATAGAGATAAAGGATTCATATTTAGGAGTTGTTGAAGACAGTTGAGCGTATGATGTGGGAAAAGGTGTAAGGGTTTGAAAAATCTGCGGAGGGTAGAAATTGTTATTGCCGACATACAGTATTATAGAACACCAATATCGAATGGAAGAATGGAGGAAGGGGAGCCAATAAAAGAGAAAGCCAGAGAGGACAGAGGAAAATAATAAAGTGCTATCAGTTTAAAGCTGAATGACAGTTCCTTCTAGAAGTTGTATTCAGTTTTGTCCAGTATGACAGAGAGCCAGGTAAATTAAGGACATCAAAGTGTTTATTTGGCAACCAAAATAAGGACATAAAAAGAGTTTAATAGGCAGAGATTACCTTCAGTAGAGTGACAGAGGTATACGCTAGTTTATAGAATTAAAGTGTGTGTGGGAGGTGAGGAAATGGGGCAATGAATGTAGATTACCAAAAAAAAAAAAAAACTTCTCTTCTTGAACAACCTAAACCTTCAAACATCATACACATACACTTTTGTCCTTGTCAGATTCTTTCTTTCATGTATCAGCTGACAAATGGGCGTTTATAAGTGTCTCCTGGTTTGTAGTTACTCGAATATCTCTGTTGTTTCTTATCCTTATTTTATGAAAATTAGTTGAAAAGGAAAAAAATGCTAGCACTAGTAATAAGCTTAGTTATACATTTCATGCATTTGAAAGGAAGAATAAAATCATTAACATGCTAATGACAGCCATTGTACTGCACTTGAGCCACACAGTTAGCATGTTTAATTTTTAAAGGAAAGAACAAAATTGAAGAACCTTAAAGGAATATTGGCTGTAGAGCCTTAAAGACTGCAAAGATTATAAAGGTATTACACTTAGGAGTTAGTGTTGTATTTCTAGTTTTCTTAAAACCTGGGGATCTGAATTTGACTTTCAGACCTGATTTCAGGAGCACATTATGTATATAAGTAGACTTCATGTGCTGTTTTAAGATTATCTGTGAAGTGAAGGAGAAAGAGGTAGCTACTTAGCTAGTTAAGGGGATGAGAGATCTAAGAAAGTTTTTTTTTAAAGGTAAGTTCTGTAACCTGAGCATATTTCTTTATGAAGGGGGAAAAGCCAGAAGACAGGGCAGAGTTGATGTAGGGAGAGAGGAAAATGAACCAATAGGTAAGATTCCTGAAGGATGGTATTGGCTTGAGAACAGTGGTGTTAGGGGCTTATCTTTGGATAAGAGAAAAAGTGACACCTTTTCCACTGAGTTTGAAGGAAGACATAATGATGGATTTGAAGATAAGTAGTGTACTTCCACATGGAACTGTAGGAAGTTCATTCATTCAGCAGTTTTAGAATGCATACTGTGTGTTTTGGTCTGCTCGGTCTGCTCGTTTGGGGATATCCGGTCCCTATCCTTGAAGAACTGAAGTTCCGGTGCAGAAGGGGATTTTTTTTTTTTCTTACGGCCTATATATTGTTCTTTGAGGTAGGATGTGAGCCTTTTTGGTGTCTTTCCTGGTCTCAGGATTCTTTAGGGGTGGCTTGGAGATCATATCTGAAAGGACTTTCACACTACTTGGGATGTAATTTTTCCTGACCTGGAGATGTAAATTTACTCATAAAAGCTTGATACTTTATTAACAGGTTTAGTTCCTTGAAAGAGATCATAGTTCTTTCTGTCATGACAGGTATTGTTCTTTGTCACGTAGTGGTATGGTTTCACTCTGCTCCAAACCCAGTTAAGTAGCCATTTATATCGTCTTCACAACTTTTCTGAAAGCAAATCTTAGTTGATGAATTTTAATTTTTAAATCAGTATTCTTAGTGGTTTCTGAAGTCAGGATCAGTCATTGTGGAAAGCATTTTGGTGGGTCTCAACGGGGGGCAGACAACGAAAAATTATTGGATCCCAAATGTCAGAGTTGCTGAAGTTGAGAAACAGTGATGTACATTTTAATACTTATCTTTAACACTTATCTCAGTCAAGTATGCTTTTCTGCATTATCCAGTTTAGGCTTCAGAAACCCCCTGTGAGGTAAGTGGTATTCTTCTTGCCCTGAAGGGACTGTTCATTAGTGAGGGAGTCAGGATACAAACCTTGGTCTTACTTGTGTATGAAAGTTTTATGAATAAGTAGTCAGGAAAAACTTTTTTTTTTTTTTTTTGTAAAGGGCTATCTTTGGTCTTACCTGTTTTTTTTTTTCAGGGATAAATATTCATGGAATTTGAAATACATAATTTATTTTTAATATTACAGATCTAGAAATGGCCATTGCCTACTGGAATTTAGTGCTTAATGGAAGATTTAAATTCTTAGACTTATGGAATAAATTTTTGTTGGTAAGTTCATGTTTTCTGCAGCTCCATCTTTTCTGTACATTTTTACTTTGTTTGAAGATAAATTAACATTTTTTTAAAGCATGACTAACTCATCTCAGAGTGTGTAGTGGACATAGAATAAGAAATCTGATTACCAGAATTTCATTACACAAGTTATTTTGCATTCTTGAATTTAGCATCATTTGGGCTGATATTTTGAAACTCTCTTTGGTGATTTGGATGTTTTTTGCTTATTTTTAAAAAATAGGAACATCATAAACGATCCATACCAAAAGATACTTGGAATCTTCTTTTAGACTTCAGTACAATGATTGCAGATGACATGTCTAATTATGATGAAGAAGGTAATGAATGTTTTTGTCTTACTAATTTTGGTTTTGTTTTTGTTTTACTTTATTGCATACTTTTGAACTTCTTATCTACTGCTTTTCATGGAGTTGGATTTCTGTCCTTTGACCTTTTATTTGTGTTCTTTTGAATGTGTAAAATGCTTTTACCTCTTTACTAGTCTATGTTCTGTTTCTTTAAATATCACCTCAGTCATCCTGTCTTCCAGAAAGGCATGAATAGTTTCTACCCATGTTTTAGGTTTTCAGTTTACTTATACTACTTTTCTTAATGTACTTTTGTATTTGTGTTTTTATTGTTATCTGTTTGTCTTGTCTGTGAACTTGACTGTAAACTCAAGGTTAGTGATTTTGTTATATTTGAAATGTACTTCAGCTGCCTACTGTAGTACTATTGGCATTCAATAAATGATCATCAGTTGGATTCTTTTCTGATATTTTTTCATGTATGTAAAAAGATGGTATTACCATCCACCACGAGGACCTGTGCTTTTATTTTTTTGAGAAGTGGCAGTGGTTTACATTGATTTCTTCACACATCCTTACCTAGCCTCCCTTGAGAATTAGCAGGATATGATGCATTTTTGAGATTGTTGAATAGACAGAGGTGCTCTTTGGAAAATCTGCAATGCCCTTGGCTTCCTTAAAAGTGTCCTGGAACTGGGGCACCTGGGTGGCTCAGTGGGTTAAGCCACTGCCTTTGGCTCAGGTCATGATCTCAGGGCCCTGGGATCAAGTCCCACATCGGGTTCTCTGCTCAGTGGGGAGCCTGCTTCCCCCCCCCCACCTGTCTCTCTGCCTACTTGTGATCTATCTGTCAAATAAATAAATAAAATCTTTAAAAAAGAAAAGAAAGAAAAGTGTCCTGGAACTATTTAATCAGATGATTTTTTTTTTCTCTTTGTTTTCATATGATGTACAGTCTTCAGTAACAAGTGAGAAATATCTAATCCTGGGTATGACTGATGATAATTGTGCTTTCTGCAAGGCCTTACACAAAACTGGAGAACTTCCTGATTTGGAGGTTCACATGTGGATGTTGAGAGGCATGCATATATGCTATTCAAAATCTTTTAGTAATTTATTATTATGAAATAGGATAGAGTTTGATACTTGCTGTTGATTTCCGTTGTAAGTTTGCCACAAAATGCCTGGAAACATTTTTCCTCCTACTTATGCTCTCAGTGCTGACGGCATGCCACTATAGCCTGGCCATTTCTTAAGCTGCCAGTTCAGTGGCCTTCAGAAAACCATGATATTGTTGATTAATTACCAGAAGAGTTATTATTTATTATTCAGGGGATTGTCAAGTTTTAGAATAATAGAGCAGAGAGAATACAGGAATATTTTAGGTAGAAACTCTAAAAAGTCAGAATTTTGAAAGACTTACCAGTGGGAATATTTGTAATGATATACTCTAACTGTAACTGAAGGTATTTTAAGAAGTAAAGGATTCTCTAAAATGTTTTATTTCTGCTTTTCTTCCTTTCTTTGTTCCCATACTCCCCCCTCCCCCTCCCAGGAGCATGGCCTGTTCTTATTGATGACTTTGTGGAATTTGCACGCCCTCAAATTGCTGGGACAAAAAGTACAACAGTGTAGCACTAAAGGAACCTTCTAGAATGTACATAGTCTGTACAATAAATACAACGGAAAATTGCACAGTCAATTTCTGCTGGCTGGACTGAACTGAAGATCAATCCTCACAATTCAGACTGAGGGTTGTGTCAAAACTTTAAGGATACATCTTGGACCATATCGTATTTCATTCTTCTAATGGTGGTTTGGGCTTGTCTTCTAGTCTGGGCCGCTCTAAACATTTATAATTCCAACATTGTGGATTTCATCTTATATCTGTGGACCATCCTAGTTTATTCTCCCATAAGTCTTAGAAGCTTTATGGTGATTATTTTGAGGTTTCCATTCTTGCATAAAGCACAATGCTGTCTTCATCAGAAAACAGTTTGGCATAAGAATTAAACATATGAACATCACAAAAAATTTATAAAAACTTCTTAAATACATGCTTTGGGCTAGTTGCAAAGACTATGCTGATAGCACTTCAATGAGAGTGATATATTTAAGTGTACCAGATCTGGAGTGGTGTTTTGGTTTGGGGGGATTTTTTTTTTCCTGGCAAATCACATGTATTGTTGATGTGAGTAGAGTAACTGATGTCAAAATAACCAACGTGAAAAATTTTTAGGATAACGTGGTGTGCCTACCTGAAAAGTTTATTGTGTTTCAGACCCTCGATTTCAAAGGTTCCACAGAACTAGTCTGCACTTACCTTACCCATGTTTATATATAGTTGTCTTACAGGGAACTTTTATTTAGGAAATGTCTGCATAATGTTAGATTCTACTCCTGTCTACATTATGCACCACATAATTGGATTTCATTATGATTTTGAAATGCTTATATGCCTGTCAAATAAGTTAAACTATTTAATTTGTTTTGAATGTTTTAGATTGCTACACAATACAATATTCTAAATTTAGGCATGAGGGTTTATTTTTGTTTTTTTTTGTTTTTGTTTTTGTTTTTTTTTTTGTCAGCACACTATGGAACACAAATGAAATTCTCTTAATTTATAAGAAGATAGTAGGAATTAAATTTTGAAATGGTCATGATGAGCCATGAAGTTCAATCCTTATAGGTACTGCTTTCAGACAAATAGTCCATTTTTGATGACTTCTTATTTTGTTGAAATTGCTTTAACTGCTAATCACTGTGGTTGCCAAATACTTACTTCAGGAGCAAAAATTTTCAAGCAAGCATGTACTTGATGCAAAATACCAATCTGGTTTTTATTCTTGTAAATTATTTAGTGTCTTCACTTTTTTTGTTTCGTTTGAATTAGCTCAGTTTTCACATCAAAGCAGAATTCTATCTTGTATGTATTTTTTTTCATTACAAGACCCATGAACTGCTTTCATGCTGAAAATGCCTCATTTCTCTGTTCACTTCCTGACATGGGAAGGGTTTCTTACTTTCTTAAACATTTCTGTAAGGCAAGTAAAAAAAAAAAGTAAAACTTCATATATTGGATGGCTTTGGTTTTTAGCAGGAATAGGTTTTGCTTGGTATATCCAGGCAACTCAATCTTAAGATCCAATGTTAAAATTATCAAAGGAATGTACTTCAGAATAGCAGTACGTTTTATGTAGATGTGGAAATGATTTTAAGAAACAATGACATCTTAACAACTACTTTTTATTTACACAGTTTCTGAAATGGAGCTTTCCCCGTAGATATTATATTAATATTCCAATCATAACTTTAACTCAAGAATATAATTCTACCAAAAGAATATTTTGAAAACTTCTGTTCAGGTTATTGGAATTGGTTATTTTAAAAAAGGAAAAAGAAAAAAAGAAGAATCCTGCTGCTTTCAGTATTTCCTGATTTCATATTTGTAAATATAAAGAGGAACTTCAATTATGAAAAATTTAAAAAGATATATATATATATGTACTATTTTGTTTTTTTGTCTTGAAGATTTTGAGTTATGGTATTGTTTTTGGATTGATTAATTCGAGTATGCTGTGTTTTAAAATGAGATCCCATTAGCTTTTTTTTTCCCTCAATATAAATGGTTTTTCTTAGAAGTCTGATATTGGTTCATGGCTTAGTGCCTTGGGTTTACAGACTTTTCCTTTTAAATGCAAGACCTTTTTCAACAAAATAGTGTTTGTCATCATTTTGGTACTAAACATTTATAATTACTGTGTAATTATAAACAAAAATACATAAAGCTTTGAATATAATTATGTAGCATAAAAGTTAAGGTTGTTCACTCTATGATGGCATCTTAGAATTAAACAGTACTATTACTAGGGCTGAAAAGAGAAGACTGGTTTAATGTGGTGATTATTTTGAGGATAAATGTCTGGTTACAGGGAATATTTTGTACTAAAAAATGCTTATACATATGGCCACGTATGTGTGTGAATGTGTCTGTGGGAGAGTTTGACAGAGAGGTTGAAAGATACACACACATGCGCGCATACACACAACTTGAAATGCTTTAATTCATTAAGTGTTTCAGTCTTCATTTCGGTAAACTCCCCAGGCTGATTCTTTGTTTCAAATTGAACCACAGGTACAGTTTCCTTTTTGCCAAATGTCAAAACAGGTACACATTTTAAAATGTAATGCTTTTTAAATAGTAAAGTGTATAAAATTAGAAGTGCCCACATAAAAAATACTTGAGATCAAGATTATCTTTAGTGACTATCATCTGCATATCTCTGTAAGTTCAATTGTGCTTCTTAAAATCCCTGTCATATTACCAACAGAGGCAATAAAAGCTTCAGTGAAATTGCCATGACTAAATCTTTTCACATATTATTTCAGTGTAATATTTTTAAAGACTAAAATATACCTTAAACTTTTCCAGGAAGAATAATTATTCATGGAAAGAGCATTGTAATGGCAAGTTTTGGGAAGAAAAGACATGCCAAGTCTTGTTTACTACATTTCTAAAATGTTTACAATTATACTGGGCTGCTTTATTTAATTAACAGTACTGTAGTTGTGTAATATGGCATTATAATTGTGTGTTCTTCATTAGACTTTTAAAAAGTTTTAATGAGAGAAAGTAAATAACATGGGAAATCTTTTATATAATATCCTTACTGGGGAATTCTTATTTAAGCAAGGCTATACTATTTTTTTTCCTCAGAAAAATTTAAGTGAATGAAGTGTTCATCTATTTTTTATTTGATAAGGAATTTGGGTAGTTGTAGCTAGTTTAATGTGCACTTTGCTTAGATTTTTTAAAAACATGTTACTATTAAGACTACGTATTGTAAACCTTCTGTAACTTTTACATATGAATGACAGAAGAAAGTTAAACCTAATGAAAGAATTTTGGAATGGAAAAGGAAAGTGGTGCTGGGGAAATTTATTATAGTTCACAAAGTATGCCTTTGTAAACCTGAATCAGCTTTTAGCAAGAATTAATTTATGCAGTTCTAAATGTTAAGTTGTATATTTAATAGAAAATAATTATTTGGCACCTCAGCAGTTTTCTTTAAATGTTACTTTATAAAACTTTCTAACAATATAATTTATATTGAATACATAGATGTTTTGATAAAATTTTATCAAATTTGATTATGTAACGATAAAATGTTTTTAAAATGTGAACTATTTAACATATATCTTAATAACTGAGGACACAATACCTGAATTGTGATTTTTACATAATGTGATAATTAGGGTTCAAATTATGGCTCATCATTTAATTGATTATAAACGAGTATATTTCTAAACTCTTTACTTGCCTCCATTTTTACAGTCATATAGCAATAATTTCTACTTTTATTTTATAGAAATGTGGTGAAGTTATATGTCATGGTATCTTTACCTTTGATTTCTAAGGGGAAGGGGTTTATATTTTGTAGTTAATATAAACTTGAGAATTCTTATCAATACAAATCCCCTCTTCCAGGTTTATCCTTACTATTTGTTGCC
>ML109567.1:55410-65703 GCA_003697995.1 Taxidea taxus jeffersonii
TGATGGTGACTTAGGACAGAAGATAACAGTGGGCCTGTTCAAAAAACAATTCTGGATATATTTTAAAGGTAGATCTAACTGGATTTTCTGAGGAACTAGGTGTAAGTGAGGGAAGGAGTGATGTCATAGAAGAGGAGAGGTTGTCACTGTGTAGCGAGAAAGAACTCAAAGATTGTTCTAAGGTTTTTGGCCTGAGAAATTGGAAGGATGGAATTGCTATTAAGACTTAGGAGAGGGACGCCTGGGTGGCTCAGTTGGTTGAGTGGCTGCCTTCGGCTCGGGTCATGATCCCAGCGTCCTGGGATCGAGTCCCACGTTGGGCTCCTTGCTCAGCGGGGAGCCTGCTTCTCCCTCTGCCTCTGCCTGCCGCTCTGTCTGCCTGAGCACGCTCTCTCTCTCTCTAATAAATAAATAAATAAAAATCTTAAAAAAAAAAAGACTTAGGAGAAGAAAAAAAAAGACTTAGAAGATATGGGACAAAAGATCTTTGTAGGCTTTGTAGGAAAAGATCAGGAGCTCGGTTCAGGGTACATGATTATGATGCCTATAGAGCCCGTGAAATTCTGAGTAGGTAGATGAGGTCACCAAGAATGAAAATGGACAGAAAAGAGAAGTTCAAGGACTGAGTCCTGAGGCACTCCAATATTAAGAGATCGGGTGAGGGGTGCCTGTGTGGGTCAGTTAAGTGACTGACTCTTGATTTTGGCTCAGGTAAGGATTTCAGGGTGGTGAGGTTGAGCCCTGTGTCTGGCTCCTCACTCATCAGGGATTCTGCTTGAGATTATCTCCCTCGCTCACTGCCCCTCCCCCACCACGTGCACACACTCTCAAAGCTAAAAAAAAAAAAAAATTAGGTGAGAGTGGAGGATAGCAAAGAAAACGGATGAGCTACCAGTGATGTAGGAGGAAAGAAAAGTGGTGTAGGAGCCAAGTGAAGAGATTATTTTAAGGAAGAAGGAGTGATAAACTGTCAAAGGCTACAGATAGCTCAAGAAGAATAAGAATTGCAAGTTGGATATTGGATTTAGCAACATGAAAGCCATTCTTGACCTTGATGAATAGCTTCAGTAGAGTAATGGAAGGAGAATGCCTGATTGGAGTCAGTTCAAGAGAGAATTGGAGAAGAGGAGTTAAGATATGGAGTAAGACAACTTTCAAGTAGTTCTGTAGCAATGAGGAGCAAAGAAACAGTATGGTAGCTGGAAGAGGAGCAGATTTGTAAAGATGGGAGGAAAAACAAAATGGTTGTGAGAAAGATGCACCAGGCAGAAAGATGGTTGCTATAGGAGAGAGATTCACTGGTGAGTTGTCTAGAGTAAGCAAGATAAAGTTCTGACTGTTCAACTCAACAACACCCAACACCCTCTGCATGCTACTCTCTGCTGGCCTCTCAGCTCATGTGTGCCATTTGTGTAGTTGGGTTTTGCATCTTGGAGGCCTTTCATGTTTTTTCCCCAGTGTGCAGTTTCCCCTTTCTATACTTTTTCCTTTAAAGGATTCATATTAATTTTTAAAATAACACAGCTTGAGTGTCCTTACCCTGGGAGGCTTTCTCAGGTGCCTCAGTCTGATTTAGATGGTTTTCCTCTGTGCTCCTGTACCTTTTCCCTGTATTTATTCTTCTTACAGCGCTTACCACAATACACTGAGACTACTCATGTATCTCTGATTAGACCATGAGGGCAATATTGATAAAAAGGATCATGGCTCATTTGACTCTGAATCCTTGGCACATACAGTGTTTCACACATAGTGAATATACACTAAATCTTTAAAAGAAATTCAAGAACCCTCTAAGTTTCTTCAGTTCTTATGGTAGATGAAAGCCCTAGCAATGAAAGATAGTTGACTTTAGACTTGAAAATAGTATTGATTAATTAAGGAGAAAATATATAATTGTTTTTACTGTCTGTGGGTTCTGTATTTGTGCATTTGCCTACTCACTACATATTTGTAGCCCCCCCAAATCAATACTTGAAGTAGTAGTGAGGCCGTCATTTGCAGCCATGTCCAGAGTGGCAAGAATTTGGCATTGCCTGTTGCGCACATTCCTAGTTGAATTCAAACGAGGTGATGCTCTGCTTTCGTGTTTTAGCCCTCAAACTGTAAACAAGTGTCCTTTCCTTGATATCCATGGTGCTGTGTTTTTGCGCATTTTTTTGCTTTCTCAGGGTATGATTTTACTGTTTAAAATGGCCACAGGTGTCATGCCAAAGTGCTACCTAGTGCTCCTAGCGCAGGAGGGCTGTGATGTGCCGAACAGAGAAAATACATGTGTTAGCCAAACTGCATTCAGGCATGAGTTATCATTCTCTTGGTTGTGAGTTCAATGTTAATGAGTCAACAATCTACATTAAAAATAAAAATTGGGCTGCCTGGCTGGCTTAGTCAGTACAGCATGCAACCCCTATCTCAGGGTTGTGAGTTCAAGCCCCAGATTGGACGTAGAGCTTGCATTTAAAAAAAAAAAACAACACACCACACACAACATATATTAAGTGTCTTTAAAGAGAAACACAAAACAAGATTATGTATTGATTAGTTGATGAAAATGTGACCAGAGGCTTGTAGGACCCTCACCCTGTTTTCTCTAGGAGCAGTGGTTCAATAATTGCAACAACTTTAGAACATAACTACTGTGAATGGGAATCGACTGCAGTTTGGCCTCATTCTGAAGGTCATGTTCTTCCTACTGCTCCCTACAGATGGGAAAGTAGGTGAGTTTTTAGTCATTTTTTAAAATTTAAATTCAGTCAATTAACATAGTAGTCATTTGTAAAGTAACCCTAACCAAAATGACTTTTCATTCATAACTTTCTATTATGAAAATCTGATCTGAAGCTACCCCACTCAATCTGAGGGGGAAAGGCAGTGCAGTAATTCCGGGAAGATCTAATATCTTGGAGATATGTGAGGTAGCCATGAAGTTCTCTTATGACAGGTAGATCAGACGAGAGTGCCTAAGATGTTCTCAAGTAAAATTACCCAGAGACAGTGGTTATCTTTGGCTTCCCAGACTCTAGAAATTTGGAGTTGTTCCATGCCTGATGAATGAATGACATTGGTAATTATTTTCACATAAAAAGAGAATCAGTGTTAGTGTTGAGATTTTGAAAAACATTCCCAGCATTAAAAATGTGGCTTTTTTGCGGAAGTGCCCCTCCTCTTTTGTGTTTTGCCTCCATTTTTTGAGCACTCACTAAGCTTCATATTGTGCTGAATGCTCTCCTGACACTATATTGTCCAACCTTCACAACTCTATGAAGTGCAGGTATTCTTTCCTCCATTTTACAAGGAGAAAGAGGAGGCTGCAAAAGGTTAAGTAAATTTATAACTAGCTATTAAATGGCAGAACCAAGATCTGAACCTGGGCTTAATTCCAAAGCCTTTAAACATTGTTACAGTTTCCCAGTTTGTAACCTGATTTCTACCTTAAAATCAACACATGAATGGAAAGTCTTAAAAATTCTGAAAGAACTGGAACTCTACTGCAAAGTAACTATTTCATATTGCATTTTACAAATCATTTTCATTTTTGGATTACTAAATCCTCAGTAATTCTAAAGAAATGGATGGATTTACTCTTTATCATTAGGATTTTTATGAATTCAACATAGAACACATTGCTTTTGATGTATGGAATGGAGACATCATGGGATGATTTCAACTATTGCCCATAAGCAGCTTTAGAGGTATATGAATGACCAGTTATTTAATGTGTACATCTGGATATTAGCTTAGCAGAGGTGGCAACTGTTGGGAATGGTTGTTTTTCCATGGTTATATTCTGGCAAGTATCAGAAAAATAGATATGGCCTTGATTCCATTACTGATCATTGTGAACTTGAGGGTAAGGGTGTTTCAACTGAATCTGTTTTTACATCTGTCAAATAAGGGTTCCTTCTCTATCAATAATCCCTGATTCCATAATACCTTCATGTGAGACACATGCAACAGACTATCTCCAATTTGTTGGCTCATTCTCTGGTGGAACAGATGTAATTGAGTAACCTGAAGTGTTGAGTAAAACCTAGTTCCACAAATGCTGTGACAAAATCCCTCAAAATTGGCTCTTCTCTACTTCCATAGTTACTTGTAGTTGGTACATGGTTACCTGCCTGGGACATTGCTTGGTTTCTGTCTATAGTTAAGTGGTAGTAATATGACTAAGTTATTACCATAGAACAATCAGATTTGTTGTGTCTTAGTTCTAGATTAGTGCCTTAACCATCATTATTTTTCCACATATTCTCTTCTTGTCAATTAGAACCCATGTCAACTCAACTCCACCAATGCTGGTGGGGACAGTGCCCTAGAGTGGCAGATCATCAGAACGAAAAATGCAAGTCCCTGAATGACTTCATGGAACAGGGCTAGTTGCTGACTGGAAGTCTCCACAGATTGTAATCACAATATGTTATACCTCTTCTCTTGAATCCTCTTTATTGTTGCTGGGTGTCTGTTGCAGCAATATGGCCTTATATAACCACTATGCATGCTGAATGTAAAAGAAATTTTTCTAAGGGAAACAAAAATTTTGGATTGGATACTCAGAGGCTTTGTATTTCCAGATTTATTAACAAATCTGTAACTTGCTTACAGACATGAAAAAAAGAATGCTTAGTTCACTTATTCACAAAATTGAGTGTATCTGAGTTATATTTTAGCTTACTTATTTTTAATGTAATCACCTAGTCCTACTTCTAGAGATTCTGAATTGGTTCAACAGAGTTGGAGCTCCAAAAGAAAAGGACCCAGCCACATGAAGACCAGCAGAGAACATTCCATGTGAAGAGAACAGGACTCTAAAATCCCTGAGGAATGAATGGATTTGGTAAGTTTGAGGAACAGAAGGGAAGGCAGTGAGGTGGCAGGTCAGTGGGTGAGAGAGAGAGAGTGGCACGAGATCAAATATAAGAGGGGCAGGCAGGAGCCACATCATAGATTATGGTTTCATGAGCCAAGGAATCTGAATTTTTTTTTAATCTGAATTTCTAAGTGCTTTGGGATACCTTTTGGGATTTTAAAATAAGCAAAATATTTGAATTTTACTTCTAAAAGATGACTCTGGGGTGGCCTGGCTGGATCCCCTAGAATGTGCAACTCTTGACCTTAGGGATAAGTAAAAATAAAAAAGGACAGAGTAGTTCCCAGGTAGATAAGAGATTGGCATCTAGACTAGAGGTGATGCTGGTTTGCTCTGGTGACAATGGTAGAAGAGAGGTGGGCAGAGTAAGGATATACTTTAAAGGTGGGATCAAAGAATGTAATGATGGATTGTATGTCAGGGGGGAGAAGGAAAGCAATTTTTAACCGGAACAATTGCGTGGATGATGGTGTCATTTACTATGATTGGAGAAAACGATTAGAAATGGGAAGAAAATCAAGAATTCTGTCAGAGTTAGACATGCATGTTTCTTATTCTTCTCTCAAAACAAACAGGTCGAAATAAGTAATGCCACAAAGAATAGCCAGATCTTTTTAATGTTTCTTGTCCAGATGCTGTGAGCACTTCTGGGCAGGATGATTCTGCACTGGATCTGAGTCCTGCATGTTTTACCCTAGGAAATGAATTACTCACAGATTCCTTCCTTCCCAGTGTGACAATCCAAAATGCACATATTTTATTTTACTTTTAGTAAGTTCTATGCCCAACGTAGGGCTTGAACTCTCAAGCCTGGGGTCGACAGCCTCATGCTGTACCAACTGAGCCAGCCAGTCTCATGCAGTACCAACCAGGTGCCCCACAAAATGCACACACATTTTAAAATGCACTTGGAGGGTAGTTCTATTCCAGGCTGTAACTCCAGTGTACCTTTGCTAGTGCAGGGGGTCTTTATATTCCTATGTGTGTGTCTTCTTAAGCAATGAATAGTAAAAGTACAATTTATACCATAAATTCCATAAATTTGTTTACATTAAACTTTTTTTTCATTATGCATATGGGCACTTTGCCCAGACCAGTTCACTGTGCTGTCCAATTCATTCTATTTTTCTCATTCTTAATTATCTGTCTTATGCCGCCACAATTAATTGCTCATTTTTACTAATAAGAAATTTAAAGTATTAGAAAAGTAACCATGTAAAAATCACAATCTAGTGACATTTGTTGGTCTTTTTGAAAAGTACAAATCTGAAAAGAATGAAGACTTTTGGAAATGATGAATGTGGATAAATACAAAAGGATTCTTAAAATATTAATTTCTTCAGTTGACTATTCAAAAGCAAAAAGAATTTTGTTGGATTTATAAAATGTAAAAGTTAATACATATGACAATAGTAAAAAGGGTTGGAAGGGGGTAAGTGGAATTATACTGTTATAAAATTCTTACAGCATAGATGGAGTGGTATAATAAATCAAGATAGACTGGTTCAAAGTAAGGATGTGCATTTAAATTCTAGGAGACCTCTGAAAATAGAGATATAACCAAGAACCCAAAAGAGGAGACTGAATGCTAAAAATTAATACATCCAAATGAAGGTAGAAAAGGAATAAGAAAGGCCCAAAGTAGAGTTGGAATAAATAGAAAATAAAGAGCAAGAGGGAAAGTTTAAAGACAAATATATCAGTAATCATAGTGAACATCAATGGGCTAACCATCTAACTGAAAGAGAATGTTGGAGTAGATAAAAAGCAAGACCCAAGTAAATGCTTTTATATGAGAGTCATGCTTTAAATAGACACCAGTGGGTTAAAAGGATAGAAAAAGATGTACCATGTAAAGAATAAGCACAAGAAAAGTTGTGTGGCTATATTAATATCACTAAATAATAAAGTTAAAAAGGACATTTCATTAGGATAAAAGGAACAATTCACCAAAACATAACAATCCTAAATGTGTATGTCCCTAATAACAGAGCTTCAAAATGTATGAAGCAAAAACTGACAGAGAGAAATGTACAAATCCACAATTACAGTTGGAGATCTTATCATTCATCATTCAGAAACTGGTAGAATTAACCAAAAACAAATTTAAAAATAAATAAATAAATAAATATAATAAATAAATAAAGCCACCAAAACAACAAAAAACTAGTATAAATACAGAACTGAAAATCACTGTTGATCAACAAAATCAATTTTTTAATGTTTCATGTTGTTATTTAACTTGTAGTTAACATATTAGCATAATATTGGTTTCAGGAGTGGAATCTGGTGATTCATCACTTACATAGAATGCCCAGTGCTCATCACAAGGGCCCTCCTTAAGGCACCGTCACCCACTTAGGACACCCTCCCACAACCCTCAGTGTGTTCTCTATAGCTGAGAGTCTTTTTTATGGTTTGTCTTCCTCACACCCCGACCTCTTTTTTTCTTTCCCCTATGTTCCTCTGTGTTGTTTCTTAAATCCCACATATGAGTGAAACCATGTGGTATGTGTTTTTTTCTGACTGACTTGTTTTGCATAGCATGCTACCCTCTAGCTTCATCCCCGTCATTGCAAAGAGCAAGACTTCCTTCATTTCTATGTCTGAGAACTATTCCATTTGTATATATAGACATATCTTCTCTATCTGTCCATCAGTGGGTGAACCTTTGGGCTCTTTCTATAATTTGGCTATTGTGGATAATGCTGCTATAAACACTGGAGTGCATGTGCCCCTTGGAATCAGTATTTGTGTATCCTTTGGGTAAATCCCTAGTAATGTAATTGCTGAGTCATAGGGTAGCTCTGTTGTTAACTTTTTGAGGAAGCTCCATACTGTTTTCCACAGTGGCTGCACCAGTTTGCATTCCCTCCAGTAGTGTAAGAGGGCTCCCCTTTCTCCACAGCCTCACCAACATCTGCTGTTTCCTGGGTTGTTAATTTTATCCATTCTGACAGGTGTGAGGCGACGTCTCATTGTAGTTTTGATTTGTATTTCCCTGGTGATGAGTGGTGCTGAGCATCTTTTCATGTGTCTGCTAGCCATCTGTATGTATGTCTTCTTTGGAAAAATGACTATGTCTTCTGCCTATTTCTTAATTGGATTGTTCGGTTTTGAAGGGTGTTGAGTTTGCTAATTTCTTTATAGATTTTGGATACCAGTCCTCTCTCAGGTCATCTGCAAATATCTTCTCTCACTCCAGAGGTTGCCTTTTCATTGCGTTGTTTCCTTCACTGTGCAGAAGGTTTTATCTCGATGAAGTTCCAGTAGTTCATTTTTGGGTTTGTTTTCCTTGCCTCCAGGGAGGTATCTAGTAAGAAGTGCTATGGCCAATGTCAAACAGTTTCTGCCCGTGTTCTCTATGACTCTGATGGTTTCCTGTCTCACATTTAGGTCTTTACATCCATTTTGAATTTATTTTTGTGTGTGGTGTAAGAAAGTGGTCTAGTTCCATTCTTCTGCATGTAGCTGTCCAGGTTTCCCAACATCGTTTGTTGAAGAGACTGTCTTTTTTCCATTGGCTATTCTTTCTGGCTTTGTCAAAGATCAGTTGACCACATAGTTGTGGGTTCCTTTCTGGGTCTTCTACTCTGTTCCATTGATCTGTGTGTCTGTTTTTGTGCCAGTACCATACTGTCTTGATGACTATAGTTTTGTAATATAGCCTGAAGTCTGGAACTGTGATGCCTCCAGCCTTGCTTTTCTTTTTCAGGATTGCTTTGGTTGTTTGGAGTCTATTGTGGTTCCATACAAATTTAGGATTGTTTGTTCTAGTTATGTGAAAAATGCTGGTGGTATATTAATAGGATTGCATTAAATGTGGAGATTGCTTTGGGTAATGTAGACATTTTAACAATGTCTTTTAATCCATGGGCATGGAATATCTTTCCATTTGTGTCATCTTCAATTCCTTTCATAAGTGTTCTGTAGTTTCTTGAGTGCAGGTCTTTCACCTCTTTGATTAAGTTTATTCTTAGATATTTTAATCTTTTTTGTGTAATTGTAAAAGATATTTTTGAAATTTCTGTTTCTACTACATTAATAGTATATGAAAACATTACCAATTTCTGGGTATTAATTTTGTATCCTATCACCTTACTGAATTTATTATTTGTAGTAGTTTTTTGGGAGAGTCTTTAGGATTTTCCATGTATAGTATTATGTTGTCTGAATAGTGACAGTTTAACTTCTTCTTTACCAATATGGATGTCTCTTGTTTCTTCTTGTCTAATTGCTGTGGCTAGGACTTTCAGTACCATGTTGAAGAAAAGGGGTAAGAGTGGACACATCTTTGTCTTGCTCCTGACCTTCCAGGGAAAGCTCTCAGCTTTTAACCATTGAATGTGATGGTAGCTGTGGGTTTTTCTTATGGTCTTTATTATTTTGAGGTATGTTTCCTCTGACCCCACTTTAGTGAGGGTTTTTACCATGAATGGCTGTTGAATCTTGTCAAATGCTCTTTCTGTATCTATTGAGATGATCATTTGATTTTTATCCTTCATCTGTTGATGTGGTATATGGTGATTGATTTGTGAATGTTGATCCATCTTTGTATCCCCAGAATAAATCCCACATGATCGTGGTGAATGATCTTTTTAATATATTGTTAGATTCAGTTTGCTAATATTTTGTTGATTTTTGCATCTATGTTCTCAGGGTTATTGGTCTGTAGTTCTTTTTTGTGGTACCTTTGGCTGGTTTTGGTATAAGGGTAATGCTGGCCTAGTAGGATGTATTTGAAGCTTTCCTTCCTCTTGTATTTTTTGGAATAGCATGAGGAGAATGGGTACTAACTCTTCTGTGCTTCTGGACTTTTATTTTTTGGTAGTTTTTTTAAATTACCAATTCAAATTTGTTACTTACAAACTGTTCAGATTTTCTATTTCTTTCTGGTTCTGTATGGCAAGATTGTGTGTTTGTAGGAATTTATCCATTTCTTCTAGGTTGTCCAGTTTGTTGTGGCTTAGCCACTTTTTCCTTTGGTACGATTGTCTGCAGTGACTCTCTTTGCCTATCGAGTGCAGGATTTGGTTCCTCTGTTGTTAGTGGGCCAGTCTGGGGCCACTGTGGGCTTCTCTTGAGTCAGACCAGGCATTTGTCAGAGATGCAAGTAGCAATGAACTGCAAGGCACATTCCCTGTTTTGTCCTCTGAGAAGCTTTTGTTGGTGGGCGGACCCTGCAGTCAGACCAGCTGTCTGCCTTCAGTGCTCTGCTGGGGCCACAGTCTGATTGTTGTTGTGTGGTTATCTTTCCCACTCTCTGGGGCAGGAGTCACTTTGGAGTGGTACTGGCCCCATCAGGACTGCTTGCACACTTGTGGCACTGCTGCGGATGGGCTCCAGACAAGAGCCTGTTAGAGGAGGCAGATCAGAAGTGTCCAGGGTGGGATGTGTGGAGGCGTTAGCAAGCTTTGTGTGGGTCC